>JAOTOM010003600.1:120000-169432 GCA_034440615.1 Ashinkailepas kermadecensis
TTAGGGTTTACGTTGTGAAAATCTTGAAATGTCTTGTCTGATCTAGTGTATCTTTGGTTGCTAACGGGGCGGGGTGGGGGGGGGGGGGACCTACAGGCTGGCTGTACCCTTGGCTGTGCTTCTGACCTTCAATGTCATCATTGGCGGTCCGTGTTTGGACCTATGTCGAGGCGTCCGTGGCGCTGCTGCTGGCCTTCAATGTCATCATTAGCGGTCCGTGTTTGGACCTATGTCGAGGCGTCCGTGGCGCTGCTGCTGGCCTTCAATGTCATCATTAGCGGTCCGTGTTTGGACCTATGTCGAGGCGTCCGTGGCGCTGCTGCTGGCCTTCAATGTCATCATTGGCGGTCCGTGTTCGGACCTATGTCGAGGCGTCCGTGGCGCTGCTGCTGGCCTTCAATGTCATCATTAGCGGTCCGTGTTTGGACCTATGTCGAGGCGTCCGTGGCGCTGATGCTGGCCTTCAATGTCATCATTAGCGGTCCGTGTTTGGACCTATGTCGAGGCGTCCGTGGCGCTGCTGCTGGCCTTCAATGTCATCATTAGCGGTCCGTGTTTGGACCTATGTCGAGGCGTCCGTGGCGCTGATGCTGGCCTTCAATGTCATCATTAGCGGTCCGTGTTTGGACCTATGTCGAGGCGTCCGTGGCGCTGATGCTGGCCTTCAATGTCATCATTAGCGGTCCGTGTTTGGACCTATGTCGAGGCGTCCGTGGCGCTGCTGCTGCACTGGCGGAGGTGTCGACGCCAAGCTCAAGGCGAAGGATTGTAGTGTCGTCAGGAACATTATCCGCAGTCATCCTAGTTTAATTTGGTCAAAGACAGTTAAATTTGCCGGTTTCGAAGTGCTACCAAGCATTTCCCTAGGCCAACTTCAACATGTGACTCTAATTTTATACCTTAGAAAGTCCTATGGAGCCATCGACCCTGGAAGATTGAGTAACAGAGAGTGAACAAATTCTGCCACCACCTTTATAATGATCGCTACAGGCGAAATATCACCACTGGATCTTACTGCGGTACCCAGGAGTTCCTTCACATTTTCCCTAATTTCTACCAATTTGATTTACTTAGCATAACCTCAGTAAAACTTGATATATTTAGTAAAATATTTTTACTTAGTATACTTAATATAATAGATTAACTTAGCATAGGGTAGTACATAATTTGATTTACTCAGCATGACTTTACGGTATGCTTGCAATGGCCAATATCACCGTTGACTGAAGAGATAATCATGATCAAACGGTGGACGCATGGTGTACTGCGATGTGGCACTTGTTGCCTCCAGCCTACCTCTTGCAATTATTGCCTTCCTGCCTACCAGCCTACCTCTTGCACTTATTGCCTCCCTGCCTACCAGCCTACCTCTTGCACTTATTGCCTACCTGCCTACCAGCCTATCTCTTGCACTTATTGCCTACCAGCCTACCTCTTGCACTTATTGCCTGCCAGCCTCCTCTTGCACTCATTGCCAACCAGCCTACCTCTTGCAAGCAAACACATTCGACCACCTGCAGACCGTCGATCGAATGTCGGAAGCGCTCGGACCCATTCGTTGAGTGACCTCCAGATGACCTGCGCGCCCAGCAGCAAGCAACGCATCCGCGCCGGCCGACACCGGCACAGGCTGGACAAGGACGCACCTGTGAGCGGGCAAGTGCACAGCCCATTAACGCTGCCCCCCCCCACCTGTGACGTGATGACATCTGTGACGTCAGATGGGTCCGGCCGGCGGCGCCGCGGCGGCGAGAACAATGCGACGCCGAAATGGAAAGGCGCCGGGGAGCTGGAGCCTGACCGGGCTGATATACGCCGTGGTCGCCGGCGCTTCGGACCAGACTCGCGGGGCCAGAGGTCAGGCAGCGTCGCCGCCGGCTATATCCGTCAGCTGGTGAGTGGGCCGGCCGGCGCGCACGAGACCGCGCCTGGCTCCGGCCCCGGTCCACAGGTCGGATTGTGTCGGTGATGGACACAACTGTGCGATACCGTGTGCGGGCAGCGAGACCGGTAGCGTTTCTGGACATGCATGCATTCACATCTGGAATGAGGAGTTCAATAATTATTAGAACTGCACCGTCAGTTTCGTCAGAGGTGTTTTGCGAGTGTCGGGAAACCAAAAGTTTTAATGGATATATTAAACTAGCAAAATGTAAGCACTTCATTCGGCTACAAGAACCGTGCTGAACATCATGAAAATGAATGATGATCAGAACCATTTCGATAAAATACGGTACGCATTATCACGCGACATAAAGTAACAAGGAGGGCAGTAAGGATAGGATGTCATATCGAATGATGTGAATGATGTTTTGGTTCATCACTGGCATACCTTTGACACAACCTTATTTCGGTAGGCATTTCCTTTTAAGGGATGGCAGATAAGTGTATCTGAGTTCGCACTGCACGCAATGTCCTTTTAATTCAATTATCTTCCTACTTTACCTCAGAAGCTAAGACACCGTTCGGGAGAGGACCTTCATCTTTTATTGAAACTCGTGTGATGCATGAAAGGGTTCTAAAACCCTCATGAGACCTGGGCCACATTTTGATTGTGTACACTCATATTGTCTCAATATCTAGTGGATGTATGGGGTATGCACTCACGGTTGCAAGGTTAGCGCATGCTTGTTGCTGCACTAACAGCACAATATCTCGCACTCCGGTGCCAAGCGAGTCGACAAAGGGAATTGCACAAACTTGGTGGAGCAAAGTTCCCTCCTAAAAGTTCGTGTGCATCGAATGCCTTTAAAGGTGTGACCATCCGCGCCGTTCACACAACAACACTGATTATTTCAGTCAACTCACCGCGACGATGCGGATGTTCTTGGCGCTGTGTCTCGTGGGCCTGGGATGCCAGGCCAGGTCGCAGCCGGCAGCCGATTCAGTCACTGATCAGCAGACACCAAGGTCGGCGAAAATGGACAACGAGAGGTGAGTGGTGCTCGACGCGTGTCGCCTCACCACGCCGGTACTTTAGCGCTAAAGGGTGCCCTACTGTGGCTTGTTTGCAACCAGTGGCTCAGCCAGGGCTTTCTTAAGGGGGGCTCGACAAAAAAATGTTAGAGCAGAGACCGCTGTCGACGCGGGAAGCGCTCCGAAAATGTATGGTTTTGCGTGATGAGAATCTACAAATTTATTGTTTGAACTAATATATTTTTGGTTGCCAAGGGTGGGTAGCCGGGCCCCCGGGCCCCTTGGCTGCGCCTCTGTCTGCAACAATCCCTGTCAGACTGTTCCAAGTAGCATACCGGCTTGTGGAAGTAGCGTGGCGTTTGCAAAGTCCACAAGGCGACGATCGATACCAGTGGATTTCTCCCACTTGTCTACATTACCCGCTATTCAGAGTCCATGTTGCACGTCTACGGTCGTCGTAGGAATACGGGGTGCCGTTGGACCTGCTCCCTGCCGTCAGTGTTGGCCTGCAGCTGCACCTTGCCTTGTGTGGGTGGCGGTGAACGCTCGTGGCACACCGCGATGGTCAGTCATCGTGGACGAGCTCAACTGTTACTAACAGTGCAGTGGCTAATTACACCCCTCCCGCCAAGCATACCGAAAACAATTCAGACAAGACGATTATCGGACTGGGAGTCTGAAGGATTATAGATCCCACAGCATTTTTGTGGATAAAAATGTTCATAAAGTTCATAAAGTGTTAAGGCTTAATAAGAGCCACAGGGGCTCATCTGGGTCAAGACTATCTAGAAAAGATATCAGAAAAGTACATGCTCACACCCCAACCAATCCATTAGCTCAAGTTCCAAGGGAACTGTATATCCCAGCCTATCTAGCACCATTCACCTGATATGGGAGTTTCCGCTTCCATATGTTGTGGGATATGTTGTGGGATATGTTGTGCGAGTTTCCGACTTGAGACGTGCTCCAGCATGTACTCCACAAGGTGACCAGTCACCTCCACCCCGGTAAATTCACATAGCATCACACAATCGGTCATTTTGCGTGGTTTTGTACGTCGTAGCTGGAGTAATATTAGGGAATATCATATGGGCGATCATGGGACAAAAATCATCCACTGTGCGTTCTGGTCCCATATCATCACATGCATGGTAAATCATTTGAAATACTTCTCCGTTGGTCAATGCTGTTCATCCATTCTTGATTTCGCAAATCACGACTTCAGAACATAATTTGTCTTTTCGATGTAATATACTTTCAGACAGTAGACAATGCCATTGTCTACTGTCTGAAAGTCGTCGGACGACTTCAAGCCGAGCTTCACTGCCGCTATGTATTAATACGAATGTTGAAGGCAGAGCTTCTCATCACCCTCCACTGTCTGAGCCAATCCCGCAGATGACGATCAACGAACATCGATTATGACCCGAGAAGTTCGTGTAATTCACACAACAGTCCACGGATTTTCCAGGGCCGAATTCTACGCCAGGAAGTATGCCAACCACCCACGGACCGGCGCTACCACCGTCGTGAGGGACCAGATGAACAAGCCATCCGCACCTGTGGCCTCCTACACACAGGCGCCCGGCAGAGCGGAGGTCTACACTCATCAGCCGCCCAGTCAGACCGAGGTATCGTCGCAGCTGCGGCAGCCCTCGTGGCTGCTGGAGCGACTGTTCCACTATGAGAGATGAGATAATATCTTCCCTCTCCTCCCCCTGATACAAAAACTTGTCGTCGATTATCAGCCTACATTGCTTATTTGAGATCTCGTGACGGCTTTCGGAGAGCTCCGAAGGCCGGCACGAGACCAAATAGGCAATACAGAGTCCAAGCGCAGCTCTGCACTGGGACCCAGAGTCACACCGGAAATCGTGGATTACCTGTTGATTTTCGCTTGTATCGGGATGGGTGTCTGATGCTCCACCGATAAAAGATCCCGCATTTGTGCAATGCATCACCTGTTGCGACTCATTGTAAATGGCGGATGCCGCCTTTTGTCGCCCACGCTGGTGGTCGGTGGACGAAGTTTCCACCTCTGTCAATCATCGTGGAAAACGTTGACCAAGCCACTCGACATTGGCTATCGTTGCACGCAATGCCCACCCGACATTGCATGATGAGAAACGACACCTCAGTACCTGTAGTCCATCGAGCGAATTGATCAGCCTCCCGGCACTCAGCCCGTCTACCGACTGGACGACTTTAAACAAAAGCAATTTGGTCCGAATTCTTGCTGGGGTGGCTTGGTGAACCAGTCCTATTACTAAGCAGAGCGTGTTGCGTGAACCGTGGCCCCACCGCCCGATCCATGAATTCCAGCTCAACAACATAATTTTGTCCGAGAGTTTTATCGTGCCGTCAATGCACCGACACGGCTGACCCGGTGGCTCGTCCCCGGCCTTATCGGGCCAGTTGCTTACTGACCCTCCCAACCGGGGGCTGAATGCGAGCTCGTGAAGCGACTCGAACCCTGTCTTGTCAGGACAGGGGAGGCCAGTGCAGGCCAGCTCTCTAACCAACTGAGCTACCTGGGCGGCAATACCGAGCATACCGAGCCTTTGTCACTGCTCTCTGGCTACTTTCATTTACCCACTGAGGAGCGTAGAGATGTAGCGTAGTTCTGAACACGAAGCAAGCGGGTGAATGGATTGAGCGCCCCATATGGCTACGCTGGTGCTCTCCCGGCTATCCCGGCCATTGGTAGGATGGCCTGACTCCAACCAGTCACCACCGATAGGATGGCCTGACTCCAACCAGTCACCACCGATAGGATGGTCTGACTCCAGCCAGTCACCACCGATAGGATGGCCTGACTCCAGCCAGTCACCACCGATAGGATGGCCTGACTCCAGCCAGTCACCACCGATAGGATGGCCTGACTCCAGCCAGTCACCACCGATAGGATGGCCTGACTCCAGCCAGTCACCACTGATGGGATGGCCTGACTCCAACCAGTCACCACTGATATGATGACCTGACTCCAGCCAGTCACCACTGATAGGATGGCCTGACTCCAGCCAGTCACCACTGATAGGATGGCCTGACTCCAGCCAGCCACCACTGATAGGATGGCCTGACTCCAGCCAGTCACCACTGATAGGATGGCCTGACTCCAACCAGTCACCACTGATATGATGGTCTGACTCCAACCAGTCACCACTGATAGGATGGCCTGACTCCAGCCAGTCACCACTGATAGGATGGCCTGACTCCAGCCAGTCACCACTGATAGGATGGCCTGACTCCAACCAGTCACCACTGATAGGATGGCCTGAATCCAACCAGTCACCACTGATATGATGGTCTGACTCCAACCAGTCACCACTGATAGGATGGCCTGATTCCAACCAGTCACCACTGATAGGATGGCCTGACTCCAGCCAGTCACCACTGATATGGTGGCCTGACTCCAACCAGTCACCACCGATAGGATGGCCTGACTCCAGCCAGTCACCACTGATATGATGACCTGACTCCAGCCAGTCACCACTGATATGATGGCCTGACTCCAACCAGTCACCACCGATAGGATGGCCTGACTCCAGCCAGTCACCACTGATATGATGACCTGACTCCAACCAGTCACCACTGATATGATGACCTGACTCCAGCCAGTCACCACTGATAGGATGGCCTGACTCCAACCAGTCACCACTGATATGATGGCCTGACTCCAGCCAGTCACCACTGATATGATGACCTGACTCCAGCCAGTCACCACTGATAGGATGGCCTGACTCCAACCAGTCACCACGGATATGATTGTCTGACTCCAACCAGTCACCACCGATAGGATGGCCTGACTCCAGCCAGTCACCACTGATATGATGACCTGACTCCAGCCAGTCACCACTGATTGGATGACCTGACTCCAACCAGTCACCACTGATATGATTGTCTGACTCCAACCAGTCACCACCGATAGGATGGCCTGACTCCAGCCAGCCACCACCGATAGGATGGCCTGACTCCAACCAGTCACCACTGATATGATGGTCTGACTCCAACCAGTCACCACTGATATGATGGCCTGACTCCAGCCAGTCACCACCGATAGGATGGCCTGACTCCAGCCAGTCACCACTGATATGATGGCCTGACTCCAACCAGTCACCACTGATATGATGGTCTGACTCCAGCCAGTCATCACTGATATGATGGCCTGACTCCAGCCAGTCACCACTGATATGATGGCCTGACTCCAACCAGTCACCACTGATATGATGGTCTGACTCCAACCAGTCACCACTGATATGATGGCCTGACTCCAGCCAGTCACCACTGATATGATGGCCTGACTCCAGCCAGTCACCACTGATAGGATGGCCTGACTCCAGCCAGTCACCACTGATATGATGGCCTGACTCCAACCAGTCACCACTGATAGGATGGCCTGACTCCAGCCAGTCACCACTGATAGGATGGCCTGACTCCAGCCAGTCACCACTGATATGATGGTCTGAATCCAGCCAGTCACCACTGATATGATGGCCTGACTCCAGCCAGTCACCACTGATATGATGGTCTGACTCCAGCAAGTCACCACCGATAGGATGGCCTGACTCCAACCAGTCACCACTGATATGATGGTCTGACTCCAGCCAGTCACCACTGATATGATGGCCTGACTCCAGCCAGTCACCACTGATAGGATGGCCTGACTCCAACCAGTCACCACTGATAGGATGGCCTGACTCCAACCAGTCACCACTGATATGATGGTCTGACTCCAGCCAGTCACCACTGATAGGATGGCCTGACTCCAGCCAGTCACCACTGATATGATGACCTGACTCCAGCCAGTCACCACCGATATGATGGCCTGACTCCAGCCAGTCACCACTGATAGGATGGCCTGACTCCAACCAGTCACCACTGATAGGATGGCCTGACTCCAGCCAGTCACCACTGATAGGATGGCCTGACTCCAGCCAGTCACCACTGATATGATTGTCTGACTCCAGCCAGTCACCACTGATATGATGGCCTGACTCCAGCCAGTCACCACCGATGGGATGGCCTGACTCCAGCCCAGCAATGTGGTCGAGAGGCCACCGTGCTTTCACGCGGCCGTCTAGTTTAACACCACATTACCTTAACAAAGCAAGAAACACACGAAGCACTAATATTGTGTACATCAAGGGAAGTGAAACTAAGTCAGCATAGCCTTCATTGTCTCCATTTTTATATTTTATCCTTCGCTACGAAACATGTCCTGAAATGAATGCGCGGTAGGCACAAACTTCAATCCTAATCGAAGCCGAAGGGTAGCGTGCCAAGTAACCGTAAAATATGCATGCGAAGTCAGGAGATTTACTGAATTTCAAGTCAAGGTACTTAGCACTGTTACAAAATCTGATTCGATCATTCAGGTCTCGTTTAAAATGTATTCACAATGTGGCATTTGAAGTGATTTTATCCCAAGGTTCACATACACGTACATTCAGCCAGTGCAAGATCGTAGTAGCCAGTCATATTTTGTCAACGATGATCATAATCTTCGCTATCTATGGTCCTATGAATTACAAGCAGCAAAAAAGCAAGTGCATGGACGTGTCGCGCGAGTACCTTTGTATGCCCTCTCCTTGTACCGTGCTGTACAACTAGTAGCATTACGATGCATTACTTGACACTTTGAATCTTTTGGACACGAAAGCATCTCAACCAAAATTATATGTACTGAAAATGCACACCGCAAAGCAGCGACTATGTATTTTGGGTCTTGTCCCTGGCCGTTCCGAACGTACATACCACATGCCGCCGTGTGTCTGCAGAGCTACAGCTCATACCCTCAAGAGGGAGCAGATACGAGAACGAGTGCGAGGGGAAACGACTCGGCACGGTTCTTCGGCCTGTCCACAGCCTCACAGAACCTACAGGTATGTCCACAACCTCACAGGATCCATAGGTATGTCCACAACCACACAGGATCTACAGGTATGTCCACAACAGCACAGGATCTACAGGTATGGCCACAACCACACAGGATATACAGGTATGTCCACAGTCACACATGATCTACAGGTATGTCCAAAACCGCACAGGATCTACAAGTATGTCCACAACCACACAGGATCTACAAGTATGTCCACAACCGCACAGGATCTACAGGTATGTCCACAGTCACACATAATCTACAGGTATGTCCACAACCACATAGGATCCACATACATGTCCACAGTCATACAAGATCTGGAGGTATGTCCAATAATCACACCGTACTCACAGGTATGTCCACAAACACAGGATCTACAGGTATGTCCACAACCACACATAATCCACAGGTATGTCCATAATCACACAGGATACACAGGTATATCCACAACCACACAGATTCCACAGGTATGTCCACAGCCACAACTGATTTATAGGTATGTTCACAACCATGAAAGATCTGCACGTGTGTGCGCAGATCGACACGATCGGTTCCCTTATCTTCCAGCCTCACACATGCTCTTGTGTTTTTCTCACCACCCGGCTAACATCATGCATGCAAAATGTAGGTCATTGCGTACTGACATTACTGCCCGTGGACTTAACGGCAAGTACTCCGACAATCCTACCTTTATCGTGCAGCAATGCGTGATAATAGTCCGACTTGCAATCACGCCCGACTCTGGATGCTTTTCCGGAAGAGGTCATGTGCCGGGATCATGTTTTTGAGTTCTACATGGTGTCGGATGGGTTGATATCTATGCTAGTAGGTGTGCTCTGTGCAGGCCCCTTCCAGCAGGCATGGTTGGAGGAGTTTACAGATGATTGATGGGGCATGGGTGTGGAGGAGCGTGTTATGCAACATCTTGTGAATGGTGCTAGATAAGTTGGGGTAGATAGTTCCTTTAGAACTGGGATATGGGGTGTGTCGGTGTCATTTCTTTCGTCTCATAGTATCTCTCTTTTATAGGCTTAACTTAGATGAACCCCTGTAGCTTGTATTAAACCCCATCACTTCATGGCGTGATAAGTTAAAACACAAATATTGGTGACCGGATGTACATTCCGTCACCACACATGTAGCACCTTGATGTAACAGTATATCCAAATGATGAACTCGGTTGAAATGCGAAGTCATAGTTTTTGATGGCTTAATGCTAGTAATGAACATTTAAATTTAAACACCACCATTAAATTTAAAACACCATCTTGTATTCTCGTGAGTGCACGAATGCCGGGTTGGCGCACGCCCCCACGGTACCCAGCCTGCACCCGTTTGGCGCGCGTACCGACCCACATGGACGTCCGTCCCATCACACCATATCATCATACCATCAGCCGCCCCAGTAGCTCAGTTGGTTCGCCCGCTCACCCCACTTCGCCCACTTGTCCGTCCACAGCTGGGCATCCAGTTCACGGTGCCGTTCCTGTCGGTGCCGCTGGGCGCGCTGCTCGGCCAGCACGCCGACTGGTCCAGCCTGCTGACCGTCAGCTGGCCCAGCCTGGTGGCGCTCGGCGTGGTCCTGCTGGCCGCCGTCGTGTTCGTGCCGTGGCTGGTCAGCAAGGTGACCGGCGGCGGCCAGTCCAGCTACCTCGACCTCAGCACCTACGGCAGGGCCGACGACGGTGAGTGCGCGCGCCGGCGCTGCCGGCCGACTCGCAGCAGAGCAGGCAGGGCAACTTTTAATCCGAGTGGGCGTCAAGCGTGTCGTCGGCACGCACGATTGTTTGGCGGTGGGAATTCGACGAGAGGTGTTGCTAACGCACCCTTTGCAAAGCCTCCGACGCCTTGCTAAGCCAAGCAAAGCCCTGATAATTACCTTACCAATGCTCGACTACAATGTAAACAACACGGCTTTCTGTGTTCGATTAAAGCTGCCTGCCGACACTGGAAATGACATTAACTGAAACTCACGGATCGTCGACCCATCACATCCATTTGTCGGCATCAGTACATCACATCCATTTACCAACATCAGCACATCGCAGTATCCACAATGGTCAGCCTACTTAAGCCATCAGAGCAGCAAGCCGATTTGCATGCCAGAAATCAGCACTCTTACGACTTCGTTCTTGGCTGTCAGCTGGCATGTGGGTATTCCCTTCCCTGCCTTGATGCCATACGGTGCAGCATGTTGAACTCTGACAGCCGGACTGTGCTGCTGTGTCGCTGCACCCCGGGATGCTGTGCGGGTGTCACTGCACCCCCGGACCGTGTGGGTGTGTCACTGTACCCCTGACTATTGCGGCATCTCACTGGGTGTGGGTTCTGATGCGGAGGCTGTCAGACGTCGCGATGAAAGGGAAGGGAGGGGACAAGCGTCTTTTTATGGCGGGTTATGCTTTAGGTGGTCACAGACGACACTGTTAACGAACCACGTCACTTTTCCCAATGAACTCGGCTATTTCAAAGCTAGATGTGAAGCGCGATAGCGACATATTTGAGGTTTTTAGCATTACAAAGCATTGCATTACCTCACGAGCATTACTACGTATCGTTGTAGAGTTCGCTACAAGGTGGTGAATGAGCATGGCATGGTGCGCCATGCTTCCCTGTAGTTGATCTTTCGTGGTGTAACAATATCGGTACTGCAGTGCAGATTCACTCACACGCCCCAGCGACAGCCGTTCATCAATTCGTAGCATGGCTGGAGATCTCGGATGGGTCGGGTGCTCTGGTTTGGTACCCTGCTAATGATAATTTCCAATTGCCCCCATTCAGTCTGAACGTATGTCTTGCAAATTAAGGACTTGGACACCATCCCCCCCCCCTGGATTCGTGAGAAATTTCCAGCCCTGATTCGTAGCCTACCTGCTTCTGTTCTGCCATAAATGTGACAAAATATCTCACACCAAATTGAAGGTGCGACTAGCCTCCCGTCAAGTGCCGCAATCGCGATCAATATCAACTGCGCAAAGCGCTTGCCGTTGAGACGGGACGCAAACCCTCCTCGTTCCAAACCTCCACTAAGCGTTGTTTACTATGCCCGACTGATTCTCGTAAAACTCACACCGTTTCCCACAAGCCGGCTACCACTGCATGCGGCCACCGTGACGAGCATGCTCCCCAGAGCGTCGTGGCTGTTCCGGGCTGACGACGAGACGGCGGCCGCCGGGCCCGTCGGCGCGTGCTCCAGTGCCCCGCACGTCGCCACGCCCCCCCGGGCGCCGAGGCGCCTTCCGTTTCCGCGTCCGCGTCGACCACAGGGGCGGGGGACAAGGCGCACCGACAGCCGGTCAGCCCTTTCACCGAGACGGCGGCGGCGGCGGCGCGTCGACATTGTGTCGGTGCCGCCTGTTCAGTTCCGCCGATAGGAGAGGCGTGACGGCCGCCGCCGCCGGCGGCTGTTGCGGCGTGACGAAGTGACGAAGTGACGACGCCGCGCCGCGTGGTGGCCGCGCGTCGCGCCGCCAAGTGGTGTCAACAATGAGCGCACCTCACTCGCCGCCGGCCGCCTCCAGCCCGCCCGGCGAGGTTACGCCACCGGCGCCGTTTCCGTGTCGGTGGTGGATTCCGGGGGAGAGGGCGGCGACGAGGTCGGCGGTGATTTTTTGGTGGTGCCGTTGCGGCGACCCGCTTTGTCCATTGTCCGCGCCGTGCGTTTTGTACGACTGTGGAAAGCCGGCGCAGGTGTGACGCGTGCGGTGACGTAACGACTTGCATGTGTACGCTGCACTTGACCCAACCTGACCCGACTTCTGCTGCAGAGGACGCGCGATAGCTCGCCCACCGGCCGCGACCTATCGCAGCCCGGCCGGCTCCTACTCAGGACAGGACACCCCGACCTGTGCCCTGACCTGGGTCATGGTGACGTCAGACTCGTGACTAACTGTGGCCAAGTAACGTCGACAGGGCACCGAGGGTGTCGAAGCGGAGACGCCAGTCGAATTATGTTGGATCACAGTCAATATGTATGCATTTGTTTGTGCCAAAGCGCCGCACCAATATAGTTCCACCACTGCCTCATCAGCCAAACCGCCAGTCTTATCAATGGCAAAGCCGGATCTCATTAGGCTTATGCGTTCCTCTTAGGGGAATTGATCGATCAATCCGTTCGACGAAATTCCGCTCGGTTCTCTAATTGCTTTTTTCCTTTCGATTCGTCCCGGCAAATCAAAGCGGGACCTTTAGGTGAAAGAACACCTGCAGAGTTCTTGCTGTAACTTCCGATGTTCATTCCTGGTGCTTATGCCATTGACATATCATGAACTGGGATACGCTAATGACGTCACTCTTCAGCACCACATGCTCGGTGACGTCATCCCAGCAACAAATTATCCGTCCCTACATGCTGGC
Organism: Ashinkailepas kermadecensis; assembly: GCA_034440615.1. Taxonomy (NCBI): domain Eukaryota; kingdom Metazoa; phylum Arthropoda; class Thecostraca; family Neolepadidae; genus Ashinkailepas; species Ashinkailepas kermadecensis. The sequence continues at coordinate 133,151 of JAOTOM010003600.1, forward strand.
ACTACATCCGCATAATTACCACTATGGGTGGTGATTCTGTGGGGTTCATGTCGCTCCACCTGTCTCCACATTCACATAATAGCCCTCATGGGTTGTGATTATGTGGGATTCATGTCGCTCCGCTTGTCTCATTAGTTATTTGGGCTTTAGGGCGCTTCGACCAGAATTGATCATTCGCTCCCGCTCGTCCCCACGTCCACATAATTGCTCCCATGGGTTGTGATTCTGTGGGGTTCATCTCGCCCTACTTGTCTCCACATCCACGTGTGCCCTCATGCGTGATGATTCTGTGGGGCTCATGTCGCCCCACGTGTCTCCACATTCACATAATTGTCCTCATGGGTTGTGATTCTGTGAGGTCCAACCCGCCCCGCTTATCTCCATGTCCACATAATTGCCCTCATGGGTGGTGATTCTGTGGGGTTCATGTCGCCCTACTTGTCTCCACAGTCAATGTGATTCCGCAGTCTTCGCACTCAGTGTGTGGCCTCCAAACATTATTTTTGGTGCACTTGCATACATTACGTAGTCTTAATGCAGCATGCATACGGCCATAGGAAGTATGCATGGGGTTAAACGTCAAGCTGGTAGTTATTGCGACTGGTTAGGCACTATTGTGGGTTTTTTAAAGTTATCTTGAAGGAGGTAGACGTAAGGAGGTGAAACAGAAGATATAAATAGCGAACAGATAAAAATAGGTGTGTGACATGGACATCGAAACCATACTGCTATAATAAGGATGCGCCATGGAGGAAAGTCGGATCGATGTGGATGCCGTCACATCAGCTTATTTTCCCGGATAATGCCGTTGTTTTGGTATGTCCAGATTACAGATTGCCGACCTGTATTGAGGCAATCCACAATGGAATTGTGACTATTACAACCTCGCGTTAATATGACAAAACAGCAGGGCAGAAGAGGTCAAAATCACACAAGTCACACAAGTGGTCATATATGTTATAATAAAATACAGGAGGGGAGCGGAAGGTAAGTCAGTCCGGCTCTGGCGGTGCATCAGACAGCCGCCGCACACTACTCGGGCAGACGCCACTCACCACGCTTCTCTCGCGACGGCGCACCACTCCGCCGAGCGTGTCGCCGCACCCCGCCGATATGACGTCACGGCCGACTGTCTGACGCTCCGACGGCGCGTCTGCAGGCGACGCCGACGCGCCCACGCTGCTGGCCAGGCTGGACGACGCGCTGCGGAGGCACGACATCGACTCGACCGAGTGCATGCAGCGCGGCGTGTGCACCTACGTGCGAGCGGCCGCCCGCAGCGTCGAGGCGGGCCGCGCCCGGTCGGCAGACCTCATAGTCGACGGACTGGCCAGGCGAGTGCAGCGGGCCGGGCCGGTGGGCTGGGCCGGTGGGCTGGGCCGGTGGGCCTGGCCGGTGGGCTAGGCCGGTGGGCTGGGCCGGTGGACTCGGCGTGGTGAGCTGGGCCGGTGGGCTGGGCCGGTAGGCTGGGCCGGTAGGCTGGGCCGGTAGGCTGGGCCGGTAGGCTGGGCCGGTAGGCTGGGCCGGTAGGCTGGGCCGGTGGGCTGGGCCGGTGGACTGGGCCAGTAGGCTGTGCCGGTTGGATAAGCCGGTGGGCTGGGCCGGTGGACTGGGCTGGGCCAGTGGGCTGGGCCGGTGGGCTGGGCCGGTGGGCTGGGCCGGTGGGCTGGGCCGGTGGGCTGGGCTGGTAGGCAGTGCCGGTGGGATAGGCCGGTAGGCTGGGCCGGTGGGCTGGGCCGGTGGGCCGGTGAGTGTGGCGCCGGCTTCTCGGGGGTGAGGTGCCGGCAACGACGCGCTCTTAGGCGTCGGATCATGCCGCGGCGACACTGAAGGCCAGTTTCACCGACCGTGTGACCAGGACAGGTGATGCTTGTGGACGAGTTGTGAACACGTTACTAATGCTGTGTAAAATTCGGGCAGACGTTGAGCAGAGTATCAGCCAGCTGGAAAGGTGTTGGCAAGGTAGATTGGGTAGGTAGGTGGGGTAGATGTAGGTTGGGGTTTATCACTGGGAAAGATGCACACCATTTGAGATAATGCTGCCTGGTGACAAGTTAGTGAGAAGTTAGTGAGAAGTTAGTGAGAAGTTGGTTAGTAGCCATTGTAATCAGGTCCGCTGATCAGCGAGTGCAGGAGCCGACTAGTGGGCAGATGTCGGTTCAGAAGCACCGACTGGTCAGTTGTGCTCGAGCGCTCATCAACCTGCTCGAGCCGGTCCCCATCAGCCCCCGTCTGATCAACACCGGCTTCCGCATTGCAGCAACTCGTACGTCAACTGGTGGCTAGACGGCACGTCTCTGCAGGAGGCCACCAAGGCGGGCAGATCGGGGGCGAGCTGCGTCGACACGTACGCCAGGTGTCCGGTCACCGCCAACAGCGTGTACAGGGCCCTGGCCAAGTACGTCGGCGGCGCCATCTAGGAAACGCCCGACCTGACATCTGGCGACGCGCGTGACATCTGACGCAGTCGTCTGGCCGGAGACGGTGCAACTTGTGACGTGTAACTGACGCCAGGGAGGTGGCCGAGTCGTCACCGCGCCAGGGAGGTGGCCGAGTCGTCACCGCGCACACATTGCGAGAGCATAGACCACGGACTGAGTACTCTCATCCAAATTCTACGACTGTCATCCCATGGATGGCCAGCAGATGAGTTTCGAGGGGGTCGGGTGTTCACCTGGACCGAGGCCGGCTGGTGCTGGTGCTGAGGCCCGACAACGCCACTCAACACACAGAGCTAGCCTTCTGTGGCACAGTCAGGTCTGACTAAGACCTGACTGTGCCACACAGTCAGTCAGTCTGACTATGACTGACTTTAATCTAAAAGGATATGAAAATGTTGGTGTTGGCTCCCCAGCATGTAAACTGTTTAGGAAATGCCTTGAAGAGGACCTGTTCTTACACCAGTTTGTAACAGAACCAATTAGGCAGGGCTCATTCTTGGACCTTGTCTTCTCGGATTTAAGTCATGTAGTTCAAGACTTGACTGTAGGAGAAACTCTGGGAAGAAGTGACCATAACATAGTGAGATTCAAGGCACATGTAGCAGGGACAATCAAGGATAATTTGGCAAAGGTTCCAAATTTTAACAGGGCAGACTTTGACTGCATGAGAGCAGCTTTAAGTGCCATAAAATGGGAAGAAGAATTCTCCGATTTAAATGCCTGTGAAATGTGGGAAAAGTTCAAATCTTACTTGAGGGAAATTCAGATTAGACATGTCCCCCAAAAGCAAAGGCGCAAAAGAAGAGTAGGAAAGCCAGCATGGCTTACACCAGATTTGACAAAAGCAATTAAGGCTAAGAAAGATGCATTTAGAGTATTTAAGGAAGCTTCAAATATAGTAAATCTAAGGTTGTATCAAAAAGCTAAAGACGCTGTGAAACAGAAAACCAGAGCAGGAAAGCGAGCAAAAGAATTGGATTTGGCTAGGAACTGTAATGGGGACAGTAAAAAGTTCTTTAGTTTCTACAAGCTAAGTAAAATTTCAAGCACAATTGGTCCACTGGAAGTAAATGGGATTATATTGAGTGAGGATAGTGAGATTGTTGAGTAATTGAGCAAGCAGTTTAAATCAGTGTTTACATTGGAGGATGTGACAAATCTGCCAACTGTTAACCACAGCCCAGCAACAGGTGATCAGTTACATGATGTTGATTTCATTGACAGTGATGTTGTTTTGAATTATTTCAGGAAAATAAAGCCAAACAAGGCAGCAGGACCTGATGGAATCTATGCTAGGGTATTGCGGGAAGCTGAAAAAGAATTGGCAATTCCACTCAGTATAATATTTTGTAGATCGGTTTCACAAAATGAAATTCCAACCGATTGGAAAAGGGCAAATGTAGTTCCAATTTTCAAGAAAGGAGAAAGAGGGAAAGTTGAAAACTATAGGCCAGTAAGCCTCACATCACTAGTCTGCAAGGTACTTGAATCAATTATCAAGGATAAAATAGTTAGTTTTCCGGAAGGAAACCGAGTGATTCAAGATACTCAACATGGGTTTAGAAAAGGGCGATCGTGTCTCACAAATCTCTTGGACTTTTTTAATTTTGCTACCGAACAATTTGATAAGGGAAATCAGGTTGATGTAGCATATCTTGACTTTAGCAAGGCCTTTGACAAGGTACCTCATAAACGGTTAATGATGCAGCTTCAGGCCCATGGTATTGTGGGTAACATCCTAAAATGGATAGGGTTGTGGCTTTCAGATAGACAGCAGAGAGTGATGCTAAATGCTACAAAATCATCATGGCAAAATGTTCTTGGTGGAGTCCCCCAAGGGTCAGTACTGGGACCACTATTGTTCATTATGTTTGTAAATAACATTGAAAGTGGCCTAAGCAGTAAGGTTTTGAAATTTGCAGATGATTTGAAGGTCTTTAGGGCAATAACAGGGCACAATGAGCAGGTCTTGCTGTAGAAAGACTTAGACGAGCTTGTGAAGTGGTCCGATAAATGGCAAATGAAATTTAATTTTGATAAGTGCAAAATCATGCATGTAGGTAGGCAGCATATCAAGGCTCCATACTTGATGGGTGGCCAAGTACTATCTGTGACTCAGCAGGAGAAGGACTTAGGTGTTATTTTTAACACAAAATTTGGGGCATCAGAACAGACCAAAGAAGCCAGGAAGAAGGCACTAAGAATGCTTGGGGCAATAAATAGGAATGTATCATACAAAAGTGTGGAAGTCATCAGGAAGCTTTATTGTGCATATGTCAGGCCACATCTGGAATATTGTGTCCAAGCTTGGTCCCCTAGTTATGAAAAAGATTGTTGGCTTTTAGAGAGAGTACAAAAGAGGGCAACACAAATGGTGAATGGTATGGGCAACCTGGCATATGAGGAAAGATTGAAGAAATTGAATATGTTTTCACTTAGATATAGAAGGCTGAGAGGAGATCTCATCGAGGTCTTTAAATTTGTTCATGGTCAGGAATAGGGTTATCTCAGGGAACTGTTTGAATTTAACAGAAATGATGCAATTAGAGGTCATCAATTCAAAATTAAAGTTAATCACAGCAGGACAAGGTTAAGACAGTCCTTCTTCACCAACAGGGTAGTAGAACACTGGAACCAGCTGCCAGAAACCATTGTCAGTAGCAACACACTGAACATCTTTAAGAACAGCATAGACAATCATTATAAGAATAGGGGGCTTGTTTTTCTGTATTCCAGGGAGAGTCGATCAACACATTTGATGGACAACTGGTTCAGTATACAGAGTGCAACCAAGAAGGGCCCTTGTGGCTCATAGCTGCACTGATCTTTTGTCTTTATGACTAGGACAGGAGCACCATCTAACTACCCTCAACGACTGCTGGACATGAAATGGATTCAGTGAGCGCCAGGAGAACGGGGTAGGCCGATGCGAAGCGGAACGCTGTGACCGCCGGCGCACTGAACACCGATCACCAAGTACTGCGAACGCCGTGAGTTCAGCACGGGACGGCAGGTCGCACGGACCGCCGGTCACCGGACAACGGTCCGAGCAGACTCCGCCGTCAGACAGCGGGCTCGCAGGACACGGCAGACAGCGCGCGTGTCTGCCGGACATCCGGACACACCACCGGACAGCACAGGACACCACACGACGACGAGGCAACGTCTCGTGGCAGACGACAGCACGTGGCGAAGTCACGTGTCGTCCGCGACCCGGAAGCGGGCACCACGGACAGATGCGTCCTCAACGGAATTACCTGTTCGCCGGCATCCCCACTTGTGACGTCAGTCGAGGATCACGTGACTACCGCCGTGCAGACAGTCGCTCGTCAGCCGGCAATCACGTGACCACCGCTGTACAAACACCGGCCGGCTAGTCGAAAATCCCGTGATTAACACTGTGCAGACGTTCGCCGGTCACGCGGTGACGTGACGAAGACGCGACATCACGTGACTCGTCATCGGTAACATCAGCGAATCATCAGCGACATGTGTGTGTGCGGGGACGAACGTCGGCGAGCCGTATGTGACCGTACCTGGGGCCGCCGGGTGTGGTCCGGGGCACGGCCTCCACGCCCGGAGCGGGCCAAGTGTGGCCGTACCTGGGGCCGCCGGGTGTGGTCCGCGGCACGGCCTCCACGCCCGGAGCGGGCCAAGTGTGGCCGTACCTGGGGCCGCCGGGTGTGGTCCGGGGCACGGCCTCCACGCCCGGAGCGGACCAAGTGTGGCCGCCGTCGGACTTCGCCCCGGTCGCGCTGTGCGGCCGTGGAAAGTACAGGACTTGGCGGGCGGGCGCCAAGTGGGCACTTGAACTCCGTTTCCGATCAGATCCTGGGCAAATATCGCTGCTGGCACAGGGTAAAGCAGGTGCGTCCCGCAAACATTCGTGACGTTGCATCAGCTGGCGATGAACAGAGCACGGCACATTGTGCATGCGACTTGCTCTCGTTGGACTTGGTCGACCAATTCTGCATGTATTGATGGAAATGCGCGTGTGTATTGATGCATTGATGGAAATGCGCGTGTGTATTGATGCATTTATGAAATGCGCTTGTGTATTGATGTATTGATGGAAATGCGCGTGTGTATTGATGCATTGATGGAAATGTGTGAATCAGGGTTCATGCAGCGCCGGATGATCATCGTCCGCCTGGCTACCTTTCTCGTAGAATGGACGCCTGCCTGTCGCAGCTATGTTGGCAATGTCGTGACAAAATTACGCTATCTCCTCATGACTGATCGAGAGCCTCAAGCAAAGCTGTTGCTGGGTCCGGCGAGCCTTCTGGTCACTGTGCAATGCCGCAGAGGTATCGGGGATCACGACACGTTGACAAAGCGCCCAGCACACCACCTGCATGTACTGCCGTGTATGTAAATGTGTATGTTCGTTTGAGCGGTTTGTTCTTGTTACGGGAGAACACGGCGTTCTCCGCCAGGCGATTGCATGAGGCCTGACTTGACTTGTTGGATACAAGAATACACAGTTACACTCGTCGTCTCGTGGTGGAATTGGTGGAATTGGTGGAATACAACAATGCAGTTCCGGGAGGGATTCGTGTCAGGCACTCTTGAGCGCTGCCAGGTGTGAATTAGTGCACAGCTTACCGGATGACTGCCGGTGCTTTGTGAACTGTTCGAGAGCACAGTTCCGTGCATGCTCTGACGCACTTCGCTGCACAGCACTGTCCGTACCGTTCGCCATCCTTGGCGCGTCCTTGTCGCCGAACTTCAGGCGGACATAGCCAATCGGCCGAACTTCAGGCGGACATGGCCAATCGGCCGAACTTCAGGCGGACATGGCCAATCGGCCGAACTTCAGGCGGACATGGCCAATCGGCCGAACTTCAGGCGGACAATGTCTCCAAATGTCTCCAAATGTCTCCAAATGTCTCCAAATGTCTCCAAATGTCTCCAAATGTCTCCAAATGTCTCCGTCGGCCAATCGGCCGACGGAGACATTTGGCCTTCTTCGGAAATTCACGAAGTAGAATCATTGAAAGAGCATGAACTTAGCTTGACATATTGACACTAACTGAATTTTTTTCGCAACTAAATACGCCACATTCAAACACCCAAGGCTCCGTTTCGTTTTGGACTCACACGGGACCACATTGCAATGTGTGGCATTGCCCTCCACCTCAGTCTGGACCTGCCAATGTGTGGCTTCGCCCTCCACCTCAGGGCTGCAGTGTGGTACAAGGTCTGCTCACCACTGCAATGTGGGCTGCAGTGTGGGCTGCAGTGTGGTGCAGGGGTGTAGGATTGCAAGATCGGCTGGGGTGGACTCAGCAGCCTGGGTCGATAAACATTGGGCACCCCAAAATACCAATTTATTCCCGGATTTGGGCCACTTTATGTTGCCATCTTGAAAAAACATTAGTGTGATAAATATGATTTCCAATTTTCCGGTTTCCAATGAACTTAGCCTATCCGGAGACAAAATAATCAAGAAATGGTTAATCGAAAAACTATTCCGAATATGGAGAATCCACTTGGAGTCGAAACGACTTCTTCCCATTTCGCTTTGCATTGTGCTCTAACTTCATTATTGTTTGTATTATATGCATATGTATATATATATATATATATATATATATATATATATATATATATATATATATATATATCTATAAAATGTAGTATATATTGCTTCAAATTTTCGTCCATCAAAACGCATGAAAAACAATACGAAAAGAAACAACATGTAACCATGATAAACTCCACATTGCGATCAGTGCTAAATAACCAGTGTGATTATAGATATGAGAAAACTTATAATAGGATTGCTTGTACTATGTCAATTTATCACAGAGGACAGTCACCAACAATACTAAAGAACACCTAGAAGAACTGTGAGAATATAGCCATCACCCATAAGAAATATTAGGCAATCTTACACCTATCTAGGCTGAACACGAGTAGTGTGTCGCACACGACATTTATGCAGCATTGCTTGAATTTGTCATGGGTTTATCTTTCAAAGTTTGGGGGGGGGGGGGGGGGGCTAAGCTGCGAGTTGTGGGGGTTGGAGCCCTCCCAACTAATATAATCCTACACCCTTGGTGTGGTTAGAAGAGACTGCGCATCACTGCAGCGTAGGCTGTAGTGCAGGGCGCAGTGCAGGGCGGCTGCAGTGTAGGGCGCATGTCTGTGCACCGCTGCACACTCGAACGTGACGGACAACAGCCTCGCCCTGCAACAGACCAATCACCGTTCGGCACCCGGCGAGTCGGCGAACGTCGGCTCCGCGTCGTACTCTGGCACGGCGACTGCTCGGTCGAAGAGCAAAGGTCGGGCGGTCGATCGCGAGCCGCCCGACACGGGGGGCTGGGGGGCTGGGGGGCACATTGCTGGCGCTCGCGGTTCAGGTCAGAGTGCGCCGTTTGACGGACGTGACGTCGGTGCACACGTCGGCGGAGACCGGATGCGTTACGGTCGGCGCGGCTCATCACCTGCGGACGGCCATTTCGCCAGTGGACAGACATTTCGTCCGTGAATGGAGATGCCGTGAGCGGGAAAGCGCACCGTCAGTGGACGGAGACGCCTGCAGTGGGCGGAGACGGAGACGGAGACGGAGACGGAGACGGAGACGGAGACGGAGACGGAGACGGAGACGGAGACGGAGACGGAGACTGAGACGGAGACGGAGACGCAACTCGGCTTTGGAACGCGTTTTGTCTTTGCTTGAGGTCACGACAGTACTAGCGAACGTTGCGCCAAACTACCTGACCACAAATTTCATCAGATTCCGGATAATCAAAAGTATCGCTGTAGTACAGCGGTCTGGTACCATATCAAGCTATATCCTGTATGTAACCCCCCCCCAGTGTTCAACTTTGCCCCTCCAATAGTGAACTTGCCCCCCCCCAATATGAAGTGAAAATGAGCATGCAGCATAAAGCATACAACTGCGGGCTGCGATCGGAGCGGGACCGCCGATGGCCCCGCTGATGGCCCCATCGATGGCCCCGCCGATGGCCCCGCCGATGGCTCCACCGATGAACCTGGAACTAGTGACGTCCGCCCGTTCACTCTGGCGACCTGTCACTCAGGATGATTTCCAGGCGGCTGACCGCCACCGTTAACTTCGCCACTATACCCTGTGATGTGGCCAGCGTACTGATGTCCGGAGACACTGCGCCGACTGGCACCGTCTGCGCTGCTGAGTATCCTGCCACCATTGCTGACACCAAGCCTGTAGCCGAGGCTTCCAGGAATCTCTCAGCTGCGGTGGCCAGTTGGCCCAGGGGAGCTTCCTCTGACATCAGCGATAACGCTGCCCAAGCTGCTTGCGGCATCTGTTGCAGAAATAATCGTCACGGTTATAAACAGTTCACGGACGTGTGGGACATCTGCTGTACTCAGTTATAAGTGCAACCGCAGGAGCAGCTGTAACGGTCTCTGGTCTCCGATCTGCTGGCGGGGAAATAGGGCTTCCAGGAGGCCGCTCGGGATTGCGCTAACCTACGCCTCAGGGCGTCAATAAGGGTCACGAAACTGGGTGTCTGGGCCGTGGTTATATCCGCACCTGCCTGGTGATCGACACAGGACTATTGCCACCAGCAGGTCAAATTTGGTGCCGACTTGTTGGATTCCAGCCACCCGAAACGCACAGTTCGTCTGCGTCGGCTAAAGGCCTGCTTTTCCGGACAGAGGAGAAAACTGTGATAACCTGAACGCGCCTAGCTGCCGGCTTGCAGATTCGGGAGTCAGAGGCAGATTATGGGGGGAGGGGGGAGAACTGGAGGAATGTGCACCCTCCCATGGAAGGTGGCCGCTCCTCCGGCCTGGGAAAGGCGCCCATCCGGGAAGGCTCGAGTGAACCCCCTATATTTTTTTTAAAAAGTAAAAAGCGCCCTTCCGAGAGAAAAGGGCGCCTCTTCAGTGTGTTCGAATAGACCACCCTCCAATTTTTCAGCCAGAGGCTGCCCTCGGAAGGAAAAGATACACCTTCAGGCAGGAGCGGGTCCTGCAATTGTCATGAGGGGAACTTGGTCTCTGGAGGGTGCCTCCAGCTGGAAAATTTGAAGGGGATGCTTTCGGGCCTTCCCGGAGGGACGCCTTTAACTTCCAAGGTGTACCTCTGGCCCAAAAATTCGAGGGGGTTCACTCAAATACGCCTTTTCCTTCCAGTGAACGCCTCTAACTGAACAATTCGAGGGGGATGTACTCGAGCACACTGAAAAGGCGCCTTTTCGTCTGAGAGGGGCTCCCATGACTGAAAATATCGATGGGGATGCACTCGAGCCTTCAGGAAGTGGAGCCATTTTCCCGGCCAAAGGGGCGTCAATTTCCATGGGGGCACATGCCCTCAGTGCCACCCCTGTATCCGCCTCTGCCTCCAAGTACCTTCGCAGTAACGCTCCTCCGAAGAAATGACATCCCTCCAGACAAGTGTCCCATGACAATTCCTGAATCCGCCCCTGGCAGGGTTCCCCGGCGCTGGCAGGGCCGCCACGTCGCGGGCGTTAAAATATTGAGTTTTTAAAATTACTCTTTTTGGCACATCCTCTTCTTTTTTTCGGGCTATCACCCGATGTCCAATATTCATAATGGAGAATAATTATTTCTCTACATATTTTTGGCTACACGTGCGATAAAATGCCTTCTTTTATACTATCCGTAACTTGTACTATAACGACTACCTTGCGTATTCCGCAGGCAGGTACCTACTCGGGGAGTGGCGACGAATTCGTGTTTTACCATATAAGACATATGGGACATATGAAACAAGGAGACATCATAAATGGATGTTTCTTAGAACAGCTACAGAGACGCGCAAAATCGCACATCAGGAACAAAATATTACACATGCAGTGCATTTTGCACACAATAAATTATAACTATCTTAATTCCGTGATATCAGCGAATCAGATAACCAGACAGAGAGTGGTGCACATTTGATGTCTTGTACTGTACTTACCTGCTGTTATTCCGACCTTCTCTTTCGCAGAAACTACGCTTGCTAGCATGTGGCCAGGTTTTGTTCCTAGCATTGCTTTTCCCCTGCCCATGTGCACCGGCTTCTTTTCTTAGAGTTATTTAGTTTCACACCGTCTGACCTCAATACTGATAGTCCATGTGACAAGTGTGCGTTTGTGATTATACAGGCAGCAAATGTGCATCTGCAATGTTTTTGTTTGGCGTTGGTGACGAGGGGCCCAATTCAGTACCGACAACATTTGTTCTGCTACTTTTGTTTAGAAATGTTACAAGACATGGATCGAGATCCTTTTTATATCGCTCACGACGGCTGTTTCATTCCACCCCATGCATACCCTTACTAGTAAAGCATTGGTACTGGTAACGGGGTTGATGTCACAGGGGTGTAATATGATCGATTACCGGTGTGTGATAGGGTCACACACCTGTAATGTTGCGTTGGAATGCAATGCAAACCATGGCATTTGTACATCTTGGTGTCATAGACTGGCTGTTGGTGAGATTTATCACATCACATTTATTGCAAGTGTATCCTATCAGCAGAATAAGTGGCCTAAATCTAGCATGCAAACATAATTGAGAACAAGTTCGATGAACACGAGCGCCGGAGGGTCTCTCACATAACAAGCACAAGAGGAGGAGGGGGGAAGGATTCGTCCCCTGCCCCTAAGATTTCGGAAACTACTGAAGCCATAAGCGCGAAATTTGGAGGGTAGATTACGAATGCAATGAACTCGCTTTGAGTACAAACTTCATGACCCTAGGCCTTTAGAGTCAAGTGAGGTCGTGATCGGCTGCCTCATCGTACAGCCGCTCCACCGCACGGACAAAGCCTTTGTAACCTTGCAGCTCGCCGGCCGCCGCCCGGTCGGCCGATTTGGCACCCCTGCAGTTCCTATATTTACTGACGGATTTTGATTTGGTGTTGCATAGGATGAGCTTATCGATTTTTACAAAGTCACAAGATTGCATTGCGATATCGCCATCTGTTTATGGGATACGGTAAAAAAAAACAGGGGACGTGGGCGGATTCAGCCCCTCTCTAGCGCGCGTGTTAAACAGCCACACCTGATACCTCCAGCAATCCTGTAGCCCTTTGCCTCCCCCTCCCAATGAGTTTCATAAAACAATGCCTATATATACTATATATATATATATATATATAAATATATATATATATATATATATATATATATATATATATATATATATATATATATATATATATATATATATATATATATATATATATATATATATATATATATATATGTATATATATATATATATATATATACATATGTATAGATACATATATATATATATATATAAATATATAAACAGACGCGCAGTCAAAGAGGCCAGGTCCTCGCTTCCCTCCCCCCCCCTGGCATCCCAAAAATACACTAGATCAATCGATAAATTTTGAGATTTTCACCACGAAAAGCCCAAAATTTTCGGTGCCATTCGCGCGCCGGAAGCTTTCTCTACTTCTTCATATTGTTTTCGCAGCACTCCGGCATTAGGAAAATGGTGCCTACGCCACTGTATATCTAAAGACAGACGGACAGACAGCACTGCGTGATCTACGTAGCTGCCTGCGCCGTGAAAGATCCCAAGGTTTTGTGTAAGTTTTGTGTAAGCGTCATATCGTGTGTGTCCCAGAAGACACATAAACCGGCCCGGTGTCTGTTGCCCAGTTGGCCCAGTTGCCAGGGGTGTTTGGAACTTTGGGGAAGGGGGGGCTGCCTGTAGATGGCAGCAAGGTCACGTCACCAGCCAGACGCGACAGGGTTCGAATGGTCGGCGGCGTATCGACTGGGCTGCAGACTGCACGCAGCCGCCGCACTGAGCAGGGCCTGGCCTTCATGCGGTCAGAGGGATCAAAAGTGCCGACTGTTGGACCGCCTATCTGACTATCGCGTGACTAAGCAGCGGCAAGGGCTGGCAGCACCCATGAGTCTAAACGTGTGCACGTTTACCTGACCGACTTCGGCGAAGCAGTCCGAAAATATGTGCCGTCGATTTCGAACCTTCGGCAGAGCATATCCGTTTTTGCGATGCGTGCAAGGTTATTCCGCAGTGACACCTGATATCGGCAATCGCACACTACATCTTCGGAAACAATCGGCCAAATAAGTGGTTTTCTGCGAATTCGGCCCAGATGGTTAGTTATTTCGGGTTTATGGTACTTCGATCACACTTGATCATTTGAGCCCATAATTTTTGTATTCTAGTGCTTCACTATTGGTGAGAAACTACTACCTGGATTTGTACATGGTTTAAAATCCAATCGCTGACAGGTAACGGAACAAGTTCCCAGCATGTACAAGTTTTGAGTTGTTTCCCAGATTGTCCGAGTTGTACCTCTATGCCCACCACTAACCCTAAGTGCTGATATCTGGCAGAAAAAGGTGCCTGCCCGCATGCACCTTTTCTACAATTAGCGCACAGGTGCTCACTGGGCAGAATGTTGAGCAAAACAGCTACTGCCTCACTAATTACTGCGATACGTTCGAGGCTTGTTAGTAGATACACATCAGTTAATATATATCGGAAAAAGGCTGTACTTCCCCAAGTTAAAATGCACCTGGATATCTGATAGTACTCAATCAGGAATTGACCAGGGGAGCAGGACGTTTGACCGGAAAGGGCCAAACGTCATTGGCCTGGGGGCAGAGGGAGCGCATAGCGCCCCTATTTCACCTATACGTCATTAATCAGTGGACTGATCGTGCTGATTGAACCGGTAATTAAGAGCCGTGTGCCACGTTGTAGCAGGACATCCGAATTTGATATGGAAAATGAGGTCACAGGTCGTGTCGAAGTGGAAAATTCGATTTTCTTTTCTCGAAAGTCGCACAATCCCTGCCGATTTATATCGGAATCATTGACATATTTGCTCGATTCAGAGGGTAGTCGATAGTCTTGAATGTTGTGAGTCTCATGGGTTGTTCTTTTGGGGCCATTGCTGGAGTCAAGTGGCTGACGTTATGGGCAGATCGAATGCAAAATACGAATGCTACGAAATAACCCCTTTTAAACAATTAGTCTGCACATAACGCCTATGTCATACATGGTTATAATATAACGATATTAGACCACATAATAATAGTACAATTTGTAATATGAACGATTTATAATTTACCATGCCGTTGGAAAATGGTCAATGGCACCTTGGTTTGATATCTCTGGCATATGGACTCCATAATGCAGGTTCCTATGCAATGCAGTACTTACATGCAGTTCAAATCAGCACCTGCGTTTTGGACAAATACCTCTTTGACCTATGATGACCTAAAAAGCTACGTTACACGTATGCCTATGTTTAACCTCTCGTCACAGCGGAATGCTATTTCATTTTCATTTTTGGCACGTAATAGCCAAATACAGTTGCATTCACTACGTTTCACAACCAAAGCTTTGGGTAAAATTCAAAGACCAATGATGACACGGAATTGGGCCAACTGTGGTCAACATTTATTCCACATTGGTCTACATTAACTGTGTCTGTTACTCTGACCGAAAATTGTGCTTGCCAACACGCTGCACCTTTCTAACAAGCAGCTTTCTAACCGGAGCACAAATATCTCATTCACGGTGTCGATACGGAAAACATGACCTCATTGATGACGTCGTAGAGAACGACCCAGGATAACTTCTGACAACACGCTGCACCTCAAGCAGCTTTCCAACCGGAGCACAAATATATCTCATTCACGGTGTCGATACGGAAAACATGACCTCATTGATGACGTCGTAGAGGACGACCCAGGATAACTTCTGACAACACGCTGCACCTCAAACAGCTTTCCAACCGGAGCACAAATATCTCATTCACGGTGTCGATACGGAAAACATGACCTCATTGATGACGTCGTAGAGAACGACCCAAGATAACTTCTGACAACACGTTCTCGCACAAGGCATGGTCAATTTAAACATTTAACACAATCGGCCGCAAATTAATGGTCGGATGGGTACTGAAAGTGTGCACGCGCCGCGTCGACCAGTTATCGAGATACCTGAGAAAAACACCAAGGGGCGCTAAGCACCTCCAGCGCCTGTCAATGCCAAGTCACCTCATTCCTGTTTGTAATATTGGGCAGGTCTATGACGTCAGAGCAAGATAACTTATGCCTGCCGTCTAAAGCGGGGGCGGGATGACGACGGCATATGGCTCTGGCAATTTTAGCACAGGAAAAGACCCCCTCCCCGGCTTATGAATCCTTTTAAAGCGCGCCAGCACATTCACCCCTGGCAGTGCGGATGAAACGTGACCCATCCTGTCTACCAATCAATTTTGTTCTGAGTAAGCTGAAAGGTTGCGGTAAATGGCGTGGCATAACTTTGTCCCTGAACGTTTCAGGAAGGTGTGGAATAGTTTATCTACCTCTTGTGATTGGCATTCACGTCCCGTCAGATTGGTCAGTGTCACATGGTCGTCGCCGTATTTTTCAGAGCATGTTCGTGAAACGAATGCGATTTCTTGACTCGATATGAATTATACCTGAACCGAAAGTGTCAGCTCATACCATTACGCGTACCAAGGTCAGAGGTCATGGGAACAGGCCGAGAGCGATTTCGAAAAAAAACGCGTCACGAACTGTGAAAGTTAATATTTTATCATCAAGGTCGTGCTTAAGGAGGCGTGGCACATGCTATTCACGCAAAACTATTTCGACTACTTTTGGGAAAGCGTGGGCTTTTTTAGCGGCGGCGTTTGATCAGCTGTGTACACGCAACCTTCCACACGGCAACCAATCAGCGGTAGGAATAATTATTGCACCTAAGCCTGGCATGGTCCTTATATTTCCTGATAGCCGTCACGTTAGCCTTCAGGAGCCGTGCCATATGCACTTTTGGTATGCCTTAGGTCATATCTCGGCGACGTAACCTGCCATTGACCGGAATTTTGTAAGCCACTGAATAAAATTATTCTTAATTAGTTATGCCCAGACATTAATTAAGGTGTCAAAGAGCAACGCTTGTTTAAATGAAACATTCACAAAACCAAATCAAAGGTTAGCCTCGTATCCGGTTCTTCTGTCACTTATTATAATTTGTTTTTCCGTGGTTCCTTACCTATAGGTTTATGATCAATCTTATTATATTTTATTCTTTCGTTAGTTTGAGGCAAGTACCCATGGGTGAGTCTAAAAAAACAGGGCTGAGAAGTGCGCTTAGCCTGATTCTGCTCTTCCCTAACACCGTGACGTTAAAAGATTGAACTATTTTTACAGGTACGTGTGTTCACTCACAAGGTGCGCTAAATTTCAAATGAATATCTCAAACAGTCAAGGGGTAATCTCAGACAGCCAACCTTCGTGGTGAAATCAACCTCCACATTGCGACAACTGACCAGGGTCGTGAAAGTGATTCAGGCTTCTCTCAACAGATTATTTCTCCGACATTGTCCCGGGTTGACATTTGCCAGTTTGGAGAAGCAAGGAGAGGGTCAGAGTCGCACCTAACTTAAAACCTTCATACTAATGAGAAAACCTTCATAAGTATGGGTAAAACCTTAATACGTACGGGTAAAACATTCACAAGTATGGGAAAAACAGACAAAATGATCAGAGTACGTGCTTTTGCAGATTGCATAGCGGAAGATACATCTCATGACGAAAGCATGAGAGAACGTTGAACGCCGACGAAAGCACTCACCTATTTCCTCATCACAGAACATGACCCAGACTCAGAGGTCTATTGCTAGTTTGAAGTGCCATGACTGCTCGAACATAGCGTACCGTAATCAGCCATGTGTTTCTGAGAGAATCCTGTTGATGTGTAAGTGAATTTCACACGATGTGGCGCACAATGTGCGTTGACAGGGCGAATGAATATATGCTCACAATTTATTGCGTAGATTCTTGTGTACACTCCCAGAATCCCCACAATAAGATTGGCAACCGTACCGCTGTCTACAAGCATACGCTAGTCCGAGCCCTACTTGCCGCACGTTTGATGCAAACGGACGAGTGCTTCTCCGGTACTCAGCACAAAACATTTTCGAGCGATTTGTTAACCCGCGATTCGCCGTTTAGCCGAACAGCAGAGGTCGACTTCGACAAGAACCTTCTCGTCCGAGATGGGCTGAAGTGAAGCGGGAGAAGCTTAGGCGAAGCCGGACGCAAGTCGGACTCAGAGCTATGCATGTCGTTAGCATGTCTATAGACGAAAAATCGCCAAGATGCAGCCGACATGTCAGTGAGTACATGCCATGCCGGACACCGGATATACATGCCATGTCAGACACCGAGCATACCTGTTATGCCAGACACCGATCATACATGCCATGTCAGACACCGGTCATGCATGCCATGCTAACATGTTGTTCTCTCCTCTGTGGTCGGGGACGCACGTGCGCAGGGCACTCACTGCCGACCAATATCACAGACATCGTGCAGAGCACGTTCAGGTGCACAACCACGCACGTCGCCACCGCCACGTCGATCACAATCGCCCACACTTCGCACCTTCACGCATGCTGGCGCTCCCTCATTAAGTATCGTTTGAAGCGTTATTTTGCAGCGCGCGAACGCCAGCAAAATCCATTGACGTTGCGGACCAGTTCTGCGCGTCTGTGATTATCATCATTTATTTGCAAACGTCTGCCTAGCCATATAGGCAGACCAGCGGCTATAGTCGCAGATCGATCCTTCCTTTCGGCACCTGAACGTCATCACCGAGCTGAGGTCGCACCGTCGTCGGGGGCTGTCGCGAGCGCTCACAGCAGCATCAGGTCGAGCAACTGGTCCTCGGCCGGCAGTTGGCCGAACTGGACGCGGTGGTGGTGACCTCGGTTGACCTCCGTGTGGTGCAGCATGAAGCCGTCGTGCTTGAGCGCCGGCCAGTGCACGTTCTTACCGTGCGCCAGGTCGGCGCCGGGCCAGACGAGCGGCCGGCGCGCGCCGCGCCGGCCCGGCAGCGCGACCGACACGCGCGCCCGGCGCGACACCAGCCAGGGGTCGCGGCGCGGCGCGCCGGCCGCCGTCAGCGCGCCCGGCTCCGGCCAGCCGGACGGCGGCGGCGCGACGCCACTGGCGGGAAAGAACGGCCGGTACATCAGAGGCGCCGCCCGGCTCGGCCGCCGGTGCGACGGCGGCGGCCCGGCGCGCGCCAGGTGGCAGCACGCGAGACACCAAAGGATGCCGCAGGCCTGCGGGTGACAGCCACACCGCCCGGTCAGATGGTCACAGCAGGTCTTGGGCTCGTCGCCTGTGTTCACGCCCACGCATTATCGAGTCAGAGAATGAATGGGGCGAGGATGGCCGAGTGTTTAATTAAGGTGTTGAACGTGATCGTGCATAAACTGCGTCGATAACCACCCAATGAACAACAACAAGAAGAGTCAGAGGATGCCAGTATCGACCGTGCCACTGTCACTATTGATTAGAGCAGCCCCACACGGCCCCACACGGCCCCACACGGCCCCACACGGCCCCACGCGGCCCCACACGGCCCCGCGCGGCCCCACACGGCCCCACGCGGCCCCACACGGCACTCTGTCGGATGGTTTTCAACCGACTGCTGCGTCTCTTAGCAAACATTACCGAGAACAAAACGGTTTTCTCCTTGACGTGAAGGTGCTCGCTGAGGCCAGGGGTCTCGGCTTCTTACGCTTTCGTATATACTTACCATCGACAGGCTTCTCCAGACCCAAACAGGCTGCAGGAACAGTGATGGGAAGGGCCTTATCTGTCATAGGAATTTTCGGGAACATCAGCTAGACTTGGTAGCCAAATCGCCAACTCTGGCCATGACGCAGATCGAACATGACACTGTTGTGTTTGCCTGCACGTATGCCATGCAGTCGGTGCATTATACAGCGAAGACTGATTGTGAAGGTTCGAGTATTTGTCCACCATGGTTTTCGTCTTCGTGATAGCTATGCATTGTTTCGGGAATAAAGTGAAAGTTTCAGTTTTTCACGACACACACGTATTGCATCAGTGTCACGGCCGATACGACATGGCCAGAAGAGTTGACGACACAAATTGGCCACCAAGTTCTGTGTCTGGCTGATGTTTCCAAAACGACGCAGTCACAATGAATATATGGTGAATTAATTATGAACAAATGTATCGCTCAGCGCATTGAAACGTCTGATGCTGAATAATTATCATGGTCCCTTACCAAAGAAAGGTGATCAGATGAAAGCCAAGCGGGCATGCAAGAGACAAAACATTCTAGAAGAAACGGTTTATCAAGATATTAAAGCACGTATTTTGTTTAGCATGTTTCCTTTTCATGAATGCGGCCCACTGCTGGTAATCACGGCTACTAGGTTGACTCGGCATACAAACAGTTAAACATGAGCACCGAAATATTCCGCCAAGCCGACACTAATAGACAGAAACAGAGATGAACTCGACTTCGAAGATCATCGGTGTTGCCAAACCCGGAACAATTGCACAGACCCTAGCCATACAACACCATAGGCAACACCATCTATATACTTTTGTGAGGTTTATGATATTTGCTAATTTTGACTCACCCACAAATATTTCCAATGTTATTATGGACACCCAGGGGTGCCCTTTCTCCCAAGCGATTGCAGTCATCTTCATCCTCCATATATTGACCCATCTCCCAAATTACATTCAGAAATTGGCGCACCTGGGTAATACTTACAAAATTCCGCATTTCGACAAGTTCAACACGGCGAACTTGGTTTTCCGGTCAGCTGGTGAACGTCTTCAAAGATACGAAGAATATAACGATATGAAGAAGTCTTCTGTTGCCTGTGCTATTTTCACGTGATTCAAAGCAGCACCTCAACGCCGTGAAATGTCGCGTCGACCTTTCCTGCGGGTCCGCGCGTCACCACCTCACCACCACCTCACCACCACCTCACCACCACCTCACCACCACCTCACCACCACCTCACCACCACCTCACCACCACCTCACCACCACCTCACCACCACCTCACCACCCTCACCACCACCTCACCACCACCTCACCACCACCTCACCACCACCTCACCACCACCTCACCACCACCTCACCACCACCTCACCCCCTCCTTTCTTCTCTCACCACCTCCTCTCCTCCCATTCCTCACCTTTCCTGCTCGCTCTCACCACCTCACTCCCCTCCAAATTCCGTCGACCTTTCCTCGGGTCGCGCGTCACCACCTCACTCCTCCTCCCAATTCCGTCGACCTTTCCTGCGGGTCGCGCGTCACCACCTCACTCACTCCTCCCAATTCCGGTGCCACGATTGCGCACGCCGACGTTCGGACACGACCTGGTCTGCGCAACAGGCGACAGGCGTCAGGCGACAGGCGACAGGCGACAGTCGACAGGCGTCAGGCGACGGGCGACAGGCGACAGGCGACAGGCGTCAGGCGACAGGCGACAGGCGTCAGGCGTCAGGCGACGGGCGACAGGCGTCAGGCGTCAGGCGACGGGCGTCAGGCGACAGTCGACAGTCGACAGGCGACGGGCGACAGGCGTCAGGCGACAGGCGACAGGCGACAGGTGTCAGGCGACGGGCGTCAGGCGACAGTCGACAGGCGACAGGCGTCAGGCGACAGGCGACGGGCGACAGGCGACAGGCGTCAGGCGACAGTCGACGGGCGACAGGCGCCAGTGCGCTCGGCTGCGCTCTCACTCTGTCGCGCCAGTCTCGTGCCGCAGGCAGTGCGCACTGTGCCGCCGTGGATCGGCAGTCCGAGCGGCAGCCGGCCGCCCCCAGCCCCCCCCCAATCCCCCGGAGATTCTGCTCGCGCGGGAGTGTGACGTCAGCGGGAGATGCGACTCGGCGGCGGCGATGCCCCGCGGCGTTTTTGCGACGTCGCCGAGCTGGACGACGACGCAGTGTTTATGTGATGCGATGGCCGCGGCCGAGGCCGCCGCGTTTCGAGGACGGCCACGTCACCGTCGGGGCTGTGGCAACAACGGCAGGAAACGCAGTCAGAGGCGTAGCCAGGAGCCGGGACCCCCCCTCCCTTATCACCCAAAAAATACACTGGATCAAAAAAGAAATATTGCGACCGCACGCAAAACCATCAATTTTCGGCGCGCTCCGCGCGTCGATGCATTTCTCTATTTTCTCACGATTATTTTTGTTCCCCCCCCTTAGGAAAATCCTGGCTGCGCCACTGCATGCACTGCTCGTCCACAGGCGAAACAGACGACATATGGCGTGCAAAACTGGGACAGCTGGCGCGGCGGAGATGTTGCATGATATTGTAACGTAGGTCATGCTGGAAAGAACACATCAGCCAGCCCACTATTCGTGAACTGCCGCGAACACCATCACGTTCACAGCGATAATTTGAGTGTGGGATTAATTTTGGGCCGCTCCGACCCTACCGCTTGTGTGCCACACTATGGGATTAACGTTGAAATTACCAAAAGGTGATGGAGCTGAACTGGGAAGACCCGACATGCACCCATGCCGTGAACGCAGCTACATACATTCCGGGTGCTACGAGTATAATGCCGCTTCACCAAGCATTCAGATTTTGGGCATACTACCCGGCAGATGTACTATTTGACACGCTGACACAAAACACAGCTGCCATGACACCGACGAATAGGTCATAGGCCACGATCACTGCTGGTGCTGGCCAATAGTTCCACAGATCACGGAAGGGGACCGATAAAAGGCGCCCGGAGAAGGTGCACAGAGATGGGGGACCGGGTGTGGGGACCGAGAAAGTAGACAGGGAATTCGACTGGGGAAAGGGAGCAGGGATGTAGACCAGGGATGGATACTGGAAATGGGGTCGCTCCTCTCGGAGCAGCGCCTTTGGCTGACAAAAATAAATATTCAGCCGGGGAGGAGGAGTGCATTTGACCCTTCCCATAAAGGTGCCTTTCCAGCTAGAGGACTGCCATTTTTCCACGGGTGGGGTGGGTGGGGGAGGGGGGGTACATGCCCCCAGTGCCCATCACTCTGTATCAGCCGCTGATAGATGGGTGACTTAAAGTGTTAAGTGATCCATTTTATGGGAGTATTTTTTGGTTGCCCAAGCTGCTCCGCCGAATCCATCGCTGGCAACGGTTGTCGCTGACAATGACGAATCCCGGCCCCACCCAATGTACGTGTAACGGTCGGTCCACTCCCCATACCGTGTCTTGACAATGTCGAATCCCGGCCTCACCCAGTGTACGTAAAACGGTCGGTCCACTCCCCATACCGTGTATTGAATCCTAGAGCCTCAGCGCACAACCGGGAATAAATTTGACTGCGATACGTCACAGTTATTTTGGCTGCGAGGGTACCAATCCAACACACTGCTGGGCTACTCTCCTACACACACTGAATTAGCTTAATCCATTGTGCTATGCTATTTATGCTACAGCATAATTAAACGTGTTTAATTGCTTAATTGCTTTGGCATGCTTGCATGATTATCGCCGCAGTGAACTGGTGGCCACATCAGGTGGTGTCAGGGGCAGCTGAGTTTGTAACTGGTGGCCACATCAGGTGGTGTCAGGGGCAGCTGAGTTTTAACGAACAGCATACCTTATATCGGTATAGCATTGCTTTTTGAATTGGATTTCCTTTGTCACTAAACACGCGCCCTCCAAATTGTCTGCATCTACCACACTGCATCTGGCAAATCGGTGGCTTTCAAAAAAAAAAATTACGAAGAGAAATGTTTGCCTCTAACGATACACAAAATGGCAATGCAGTACCGTAGATAAAGACAGGGAAGAGCTCTGGGCAATGATTGGGCAAAGCAAGGTTAAAGGCGGGAAAAACAGACATGGCAAGGCAGAGAGTAGAGCAATGTAGAGAGGTTATGTCAGAGTCAAGGCTACGAGAAGACACAGGATAGCACAAGGCATGGTAAGGCAAAGAGTAGAACAATGTAGAGGGGTTATGTCAGAGTCGAGGCTACGAGAAGACACAGGATAGCACAAGGCATGGTAAGGCAAAGAGTAGAACAATGTCGAGGGGTTATGTCAGAGTCGAGGCTACGAGAAGACACAGGATAGCACAAGGCATGGCAAGGCAAAGGCTGGCACAAGCTCGAGGATAGAGCACGGAGAGGTAAAGGCCACGGAACTGCAGAGGGCATCGCCATGGACTGCGCCAAAGGGTGAGGGAGGGAGGCGGGGGGAACGTGTTCACAAACGTCGCGTAGCTTAACATTACCTCCATGGGCATTGCATGGACCGGATGGTCACACAACCACCGTCAAAACCACAACAACCGCAAGGCCAGCCACCGTGTCCACAGTCCGTGGCACCTCCGACGGCATGTCAATCGGCAGCGAGCACGACAGAGAAGAGAGCACAGTAGGGCAGAGTGCATGCCAGCGCGGCAAGGTGGAATGCTTGTCACCGCAGCGGCAACGTGCGAAAGAGGACAGAGGGCGGAACCAGGGCAGAGTGCACCGCAAGCGGGAGTGGGCGATATGGCAGAGGCAGCGTGCGCCAGAGGACAGAGGGCAGGGACAGGACAAGGTACAAGGTGCGGCCAAGTAGATGCATCGCAAGCCATGAGCACATACAGCCAGGGGACTTGGTGAGACGGAAAGAAAGGCAACACAGATAGTAGGAAACAGTTAGACAGAAGACACGAACGGGTAGGGAGAGTGGGAAGTGGGAACACAGAGGGACCGACAAGGCTTGCGGCACGGCAAAGCAGAGAGCGCGACACGTGTCAAGGCAGAGCAGAGGTCAGGGGCTGGCGTGTCAGGGCAAGGCAGAGGGAATGGCAGACCAGGCACGGACAGGATTCGGCAGAGAATATGACAGGACCGAGGGCAGAGCACGACCGGCGAAGCCGATCACATGACACGGTATTGGCACGGCAAAGCAGACGACAAGGGAAAACAGACGATACCAAAGGGTAGGGCACCATCTGACTGCTTAGACTACTGCTGAGTACTAGGATACCTGGCCGACCACTGAGCATGGTACTGCACACTGGGATACTTGGAGAAACTGGCATGGCTTAATTAGTGGACGGGGATTTGCCTGATGGTCTGAAGAAGTGCAATATGCATTGTGCCCACAATATACTGCGGCAACGGCACACTATGAGGGGGGGGGGGACTGGACGGCGCCACCAGTCAGGCGAAACCAGGAGTGCTACGACGTACCGCCGAGCGGACGCGACGCAAAACTTTTCCGAACTTGCATGCAATTACGTGGCCTGCCGAGCCGTGAATGATTCGACAGACGTGAACGATTGCATTATCAGACGGCTGGTGCGGCGTAGGCAGGCGATTCTGCCGCTCGGCGGGACCCATCTCCTGCCTATGATGCCGATAATTAGGTTCGTTCAATGAAATCAAATGGCGCGACATCCGTGTGCAGCGAATAGTAGTCGCTGACGTCATATCAGTCGTGACGTTGTCACCGATACAGTGCCCGCTTGTACTTAAGCGGCAGCGGTGCATTGGCGGCTGTCAGATCAGCACGCAGAGCTGGTAGCCGAGGACGCCGCGAAAGGCAACATGAAGAACCTGGTAAGTGACAGACACAAGGTTCAGTTGACTTCAGCTGCCCTTCAATTGGCTTCAGCCTTTCGAAGAACGTACTGCTGGAAAACGTCAATGCAGCATCATGCAAATAATAGTGTATTTAGCTACCAAATGATTGTCTGCTAACCACAGCTTTTTCAATATGAATTTTGGCACATACTTGCAACTGCTATGCATGTGACCGCATAGTATTAAAACGTCTATTTGGATCTTTTGCATAAATCACGGCCACTCAATTCAAGATGTTATCTAAATGTATCTCATCGTATATGAGCTTCTCTATATCGGTGAATAAGCAGTGGGCTATACTTCATGATTAGTTTATTACCTTCATTGTTCCATGCATTTCTAGCTTTATATATCAGTACTTGGTTTTCTTCACCACTTGCCCGTGAAGCATGTTCTTAGCATTGCTGCTGATGACTTGCCACCATTTGACCACACATGCCAGGCGATTCTGCCAGCTTCCATCACCACGAAACAGACACGTCTCTACCAATGACATCGTGAATCAGCAACCAGTTAGGACGCTGACGTCACTGCTCAGTCCTCCGTCAGCAACATTGGTGTTTGAGCCGCCGTCAGTCCACCCACAACTCGCGACGCGTGTCCCCAGGTGACCCTGTGCGTGCTGTGGGCGGCCGCCGTGGGGGCCGCACCGGTCCAGCGGCAGCTGACGTCACTGCTCAGTCCTCCGTCAGCAACATTGGTGTTTGAGCCGCCGTCAGTCCACCCACAACTCGCGACGCGTGTCCCCAGGTGACCCTGTGCGTGCTGTGGGCGGCCGCCGTGGGGGCCGCACCGGTCCAGCGGCAGCTGCAGCGGTCGCCGCCGTCGTCCAGCGACACTCGGCCGCTCGCGGGCGGCACGGAACACCCGCTGAGCTCCTGGGACTCGCCCCGGCGCCGGCGGCACCAACGCGGGCGGCCAGAGCGGGCCCGCGGGCCGCCGGTGGACCACTCGGCCGTGGACGGGCGGCCAGAGCGGGCCCGCGGGCGGCCGGTCGACCACTCGGCCGTGGAAGGGCGGCCAGAGCGGGCCCGCGGGCGGCCGGTCGACCACTCGGCCGTGGACGGGCGGCCAGAGCGGGCCCGCGGGCCGCCGGTCGACCACTCGGCCGTGGACGGGCGGCCAGAGCGGGCCCGCGGGCGGCCGGTCGACCACTCGGCCGTGGACGGGCGGCCAGAGCGGGCCCGCGGGCGGCCGGTCGACCACTCGGCCGTGGACGGGCGGCCAGAGCGGGCCCGCGGGCGGCCGGTCGACCACTCGGCCGCCGACGGGTCGGCAGAGGAACGGCAGCGGAGCCACGCCGCTTCCCTGCGGCACGCCGCCGGTGGCGCCCTGGCGGCTGAGAATTCCGGCGCGAACTCCGGCGGTCCGCGACGGGCCACATCGGCGGTGCGAGCACCGCTCCGCAAGCTGCGCTTCGAGGCAAGAGACGGGTCCGTCACACGAGGTCTCAGCAGACGGCGCTTCGTCACCTCTCCGCAGCTGGAGGCGCGGCTCGTCTGGCCGTGGGGCGACCTCCTCAGGAGACTGCACGACGCTCGTCGTGGGCGTCACGAGCGTCGTGGCTGGTACACGAGGCGACGACGCGCTCCTCCGATATGATGGCCCGATATGATGATAATTCATCACCGTATGACCCTTTCCTGCGGTGATAACCTTGCATACAACTGCTGATGCCTGCGTTTTTCTGTTGTACGGCGTTTTGCGATGTTGCTTTGCATACTTCATGTACTTGAGCGAATGTATTTATATATTTCCTTGCCAGTGTAATATCATGCGCTCTGGAAGCTGCATATCTGATATTGGGCCGCCGTGGCAGCATTGATACCTTTGTGCTTTAGTCACATGTGAACATGTGTGAAGATGCTGACATTTGAATACGGTGACTGCTTTTGGTACTTCAATGTGCAGTATAAGTTTCCGATGCAAGATCAATGACCATTCTAGAAGCTGTACTTAGAAGCAAGTGACAGACGACCTAGTAGTATAATACATCGGAACGTTTGCGGACAACCTGGTATAATGTATCGGAACGTTTGCGGACAACCTGGTATAATGTATCGGAACGTTTGTGGACAACCTGGTAAAGGGACGTTTGGCACGATTGGACTGCAAGCAGACGTTGATTCAATCGTTTGCTGGGCGAATGATTGGAATAATTAAAATTAACTGCATCCAAGTGTATTTTCTTTGATGCAATCGTAAAATGCAATCCAATTCAACCCAGTTACACATTTCACGCTACAGCCTTGGAACGTGTCTCAGCGATCCGGTGGTTGAGACTCTTAGACCAAGCATTGACATTATC
Source organism: Ashinkailepas kermadecensis (assembly GCA_034440615.1). NCBI lineage: Eukaryota > Metazoa > Arthropoda > Thecostraca > Neolepadidae > Ashinkailepas > Ashinkailepas kermadecensis. The sequence continues at coordinate 160,306 of JAOTOM010003600.1, forward strand.
ATACTACAACATCCATTGGAGTTCAATGGCATCCAAAAGCGACAGAAGGCTTGGCTTTTTGTTGTAATATTCCTGCTAACCGGTCGAACACTAGGCTTGAGCTGAACAAAAGAGCAATTCAGCACCTTATAACGCTGATGCTCATTTCATTTTCATACGCTCCCGATGTGTTGGCTTGTCAGGCTGGAGCGGATGGCACATACGCTCCTGACGTGTTGGTTTGTCAGGCTGGAGCGGATGGCACATACGCTCCTGACGTGTTGGCTTGTCAGGCTGGAGCGGTGTATGGCACATACGCTCCTGACGTGTTGGCTTGTCAGGCTGGAGCGTGTGTGTGGTGCTCACGCTCCTGACGTGTTGGCTTGTCAGGCTGGAGCGGATGGCACATACGCTCCTGATGTGTTGGCTTGTCAGGCTGGAGCGGATGGCACATACGCTCCTGACGTGTTGGCTTGTCAGGCTGGAGCGGATGGCACATACGCTCCTGATGTGTTGGCTTGTCAGGCTGGAGCGGATGGCACATACGCTCCTGACGTGTTGGCTTGTCAGGCTGGAGCGGATGGAACATACGCTCCTGACGTGTTGGCTTGTCAGGCTGGAGCGTGTGTGGTGCTCACGCTCCTGACGTGTTGGCTTGTCAGGCTGGAGCGTGTGTGTGGTGCTCACGCTCCTGACGTGTTGGCTTGTCAGGCTGGAGCGTGTGTGTGGTGCTCACGCTCCTGACGTGTTGGCTTGTCAGGCTGGAGCGTGTGTGTGGTGCTCACGCTCCTGATGTGTTGGCTTGTCAGGCTGGAGCGGATGGCACATACGCTCCTGATGTGTTGGCTTGTCAGGCTGGTGCGGATGGCACATACGCTCCTGACGTGTTGGCTTGTCAGGCTGGAGCGGATGGCACATACGCTCCTGACGTGTTGGCTTGTCAGGCTGGAGCGGATGGCACATACGCTCCTGACGTGTTGGCTTGTCAGGCTGGAGCGGATGGCACATACGCTCCTGACGTGTTGGCTTGTCAGGCTGGAGCGTGTGTGTGGTGCTCACGCTCCTGACGTGTTGGCTTGTCAGGCTGGAGCGGATGGCACATACGCTCCTGACGTGTTGGCTTGTCAGGCTGGAGCGGATGGCACATACGCTCCTGACGTGTTGGCTTGTCAGGCTGGAGCGGATGGCACATACGCTCCTGACGTGTTGGCTTGTCAGGCTGGAGCGTGTGTGTGGTGCTCACGCTCCTGACGTGTTGGCTTGTCAGGCTGGAGCGGATGGCACATACGCTCCTGATGTGTTGGCTTGTCAGGCTGGAGCGGATGGCACATACGCTCCTGACGTGTTGGCTTGTCAGGCTGGAGCGGATGGCACATACGCTCCTGATGTGTTGGCTTGTCAGGCTGGAGCGGATGGCACATACGCTCCTGACGTGTTGGCTTGTCAGGCTGGAGCGTGTGTGTGGTGCTCACGCTCCTGATGTGTTGGCTTGTCAGGCTGGAGCGGATGGCACATACGCTCCTGATGTGTTGGCTTGTCAGGCTGGTGCGGATGGCACATACGCTCCTGACGTGTTGGCTTGTCAGGCTGGAGCGGATGGCACATACGCTCCTGACGTGTTGGCTTGTCAGGCTGGAGCGGATGGCACATACGCTCCTGACGTGTTGGCTTGTCAGGCTGGAGCGGATGGCACATACGCTCCTGACGTGTTGGCTTGTCAGGCTGGAGCGGATGGCACATACGCTCCTGACGTGTTGGCTTGTCAGGCTGGAGCGGATGGCACATACGCTCCTGACGTGTTGGCTTGTCAGGCTGGAGCGGATGGCACATACGCTCCTGACGTGTTGGCTTGTCAGGCTGGAGCGGTATGGCACATACGCTCCTGACGTGTTGGCTTGTCAGGCTGGAGCGGATGGCACATACGCTCCTGACGTGTTGGCTTGTCAGGCTGGAGCGGATGGCACATACGCTCCTGACGTGTTGGCTTGTCAGGCTGGAGCGGATGGCACATACGCTCCTGACGTGTTGGCTTGTCAGGCTGGAGCGGATGGCACATACGCTCCTGACGTGTTGGCTTGTCAGGCTGGAGCGGATGGCACATACGCTCCTGACGTGTTGGCTTGTCAGGCTGGAGCGTGTGTGTGGTGCTCACGCTCCTGACGTGTTGGCTTGTCAGGCTGGAGCGGATGGCACATACGCTCCTGACGTGTTGGCTTGTCAGGCTGGAGCGGATGGCACATACGCTCCTGACGTGTTGGCTTGTCAGGCTGGAGCGGATGGCACATACGCTCCTGACGTGTTGGCTTGTCAGGCTGGAGCGTGTGTGGTGCTCACGCTCCTGACGTGTTGGCTTGTCAGGCTGGAGCGGATGGCACATACGCTCCTGATGTGTTGGCTTGTCAGGCTGGAGCGGATGGCACATACGCTCCTGACGTGTTGGCTTGTCAGGCTGGAGCGGATGGCACATACGCTCCTGATGTGTTGGCTTGTCAGGCTGGAGCGGATGGCACATACGCTCCTGACGTGTTGGCTTGTCAGGCTGGAGCTGTGTGTGGTGCTCACGCTCCTGATGTGTTGGCTTGTCAGGCTGGAGCGGATGGCACATACGCTCCTGATGTGTTGGCTTGTCAGGCTGGTGCGGATGGCACATACGCTCCTGACGTGTTGGCTTGTCAGGCTGGAGCGGATGGCACATACGCTCCTGACGTGTTGGCTTGTCAGGCTGGAGCGGATGGCACATACGCTCCTGACGTGTTGGCTTGTCAGGCTGGAGCGGATGGCACATACGCTCCTGACGTGTTGGCTTGTCAGGCTGGAGCGGATGGCACATACGCTCCTGACGTGTTGGCTTGTCAGGCTGGAGCGGATGGCACATACGCTCCTGACGTGTTGGCTTGTCAGGCTGGAGCGGATGGCACATACGCTCCTGACGTGTTGGCTTGTCAGGCTGGAGCGGATGGCACATACGCTCCTGACGTGTTGGCTTGTCAGGCTGGAGCGGATGGCACATACGCTCCTGACGTGTTGGCTTGTCAGGCTGGAGCGGATGGCACATACGCTCCTGACGTGTTGGTTTGTCAGGCTGGAGCGTGTGTGTGGTGCTCACGCTCCTGACGTGTTGGCTTGTCAGGCTGGAGCGGATGGCACATACGCTCCTGATGTGTTGGCTTGTCAGGCTGGTGCGGATGGCACATACGCTCCTGACGTGTTGGCTTGTCAGGCTGGAGCGGATGGCACATACGCTCCTGACGTGTTGGCTTGTCAGGCTGGAGCGTGTGTGTGGTGCTCACGCTCCTGACGTGTTGGCTTGTCAGGCTGGAGCGTGTGTGTGGTGCTCACGCTCCTGATGTGTTGGCTTGTCAGGCTGGAGCGGATGGCACATACGCTCCTGATGTGTTGGCTTGTCAGGCTGGTGCGGATGGCACATACGCTCCTGACGTGTTGGCTTGTCAGGCTGGAGCGGATGGCACATACGCTCCTGACGTGTTGGCTTGTCAGGCTGGAGCGGATGGCACATACGCTCCTGACGTGTTGGCTTGTCAGGCTGGAGCGTGTGTGTGGTGCTCACGCTCCTGACGTGTTGGCTTGTCAGGCTGGAGCGGATGGCACATACGCTCCTGACGTGTTGGCTTGTCAGGCTGGAGCGTGTGTGGTGCTCACGCTCCTGACGTGTTGGCTTGTCAGGCTGGAGCGTGTGTGTGGTGCTCACGCTCCTGACGTGTTGGCTTGTCAGGCTGGAGCGGATGGCACATACGCTCCTGACGTGTTGGCTTGTCAGGCTGGAGCGTGTGTGTGGTGCTCACGCTCCTGACGTGTTGGCTTGTCAGGCTGGAGCGTGTGTGTGGTGCTCACGCTCCTGACGTGTTGGCTTGTCAGGCTGGAGCGGATGGCACATACGCTCCTGACGTGTTGGCTTGTCAGGCTGGAGCGTGTGTGTGGTGCTCACGCTCCTGACGTGTTGGCTTGTCAGGCTGGAGCGTGTGTGGTGCTCACGCTCCTGACGTGTTGGCTTGTCAGGCTGGAGCGGATGGCACATACGCTCCTGACGTGTTGGCTTGTCAGGCTGGAGCGGATGGCACATACGCTCCTGACGTGTTGGCTTGTCAGGCTGGAGCGGATGGCACATACGCTCCTGACGTGTTGGCTTGTCAGGCTGGAGCGTGTGTGGTGCTCACGCTCCTGACGTGTTGGCTTGTCAGGCTGGAGCGTGTGTGTGGTGCTCACGCTCCTGACGTGTTGGCTTGTCAGGCTGGAGCGTGTGTGTGGTGCTCACGCTCCTGACGTGTTGGCTTGTCAGGCTGGAGCGTGTGTGTGGTGCTCACGCTCCTGACGTGTTGGCTTGTCAGGCTGGAGCGGATGGCACATACGCTCCTGACGTGTTGGCTTGTCAGGCTGGAGCGGATGGCACATACGCTCCTGACGTGTTGGCTTGTCAGGCTGGAGCGGATGGCACATACGCTCCTGACGTGTTGGCTTGTCAGGCTGGAGCGGATGGCACATACGCTCCTGACGTGTTGGCTTGTCAGGCTGGAGCGTGTGTGGTGCTCACGCTCCTGACGTGTTGGCTTGTCAGGCTGGAGCGCGTGTGTGGTGCTCACGCTCCTGATGTGTTGGCTTGTCAGGCTGGAGCGCGTGTGTGGTGCTCACGCTCCTGACGTGTTGGTTTGTCAGGCTGGAGCGGTGTGTGGTGCTCACGCTCCTGACGTGTTGGCTTGTCAGGCTGGCGCGTGTGTGTGGTGCTCACGCTCCTGACGTGTTGGCTTGTCAGGCTGGAGCGCGTGTGTGGTGCTCACGCTCCTGACGTGTTGGCTTGTCAGGCTGGAGCGCGTGTGTGGTGCTCACGCTCCTGACGTGTTGGTTTGTCAGGCTGGAGCGTGTGTGTGGTGCTCACGCTCCTGACGTGTTGGCTTGTCAGGCTGGAGCGGATGGCACATACGCTCCTGACGTGTTGGCTTGTCAGGCTGGAGCGTGTGTGTGGTGCTCACGCTCCTGACGTGTTGGCTTGTCAGGCTGGAGCGGATGGCACATACGCTCCTGACGTGTTGGCTTGTCAGGCTGGAGCGTGTGTGTGGTGCTCACGCTCCTGACGTGTTGGCTTGTCAGGCTGGAGCGGATGGCACATACGCTCCTGACGTGTTGGCTTGTCAGGCTGGAGCGTGTGTGGTGCTCACGCTCCTGACGTGTTGGCTTGTCAGGCTGGAGCGTGTGTGTGGTGCTCACGCTCCTGACGTGTTGGCTTGTCAGGCTGGAGCGGATGGCACATACGCTCCTGACGTGTTGGCTTGTCAGGCTGGAGCGTGTGTGGTGCTCACGCTCCTGACGTGTTGGCTTGTCAGGTTGGAGCGTGTGTGTGGTGCTCACGCTCCTGACGTGTTGGCTTGTCAGGCTGGAGCGGATGGCACATACGCTCCTGACGTGTTGGCTTGTCAGGCTGGAGCGGATGGCACATACGCTCCTGACGTGTTGGCTTGTCAGGCTGGAGCGTGTGTGTGGTGCTCACGCTCCTGACGTGTTGGCTTGTCAGGCTGGAGCGGATGGCACATACGCTCCTGACGTGTTGGCTTGTCAGGCTGGAGCGTGTGTGTGGTGCTCACGCTCCTGACGTGTTGGCTTGTCAGGCTGGAGCGTGTGTGTGGTGCTCACGCTCCTGACGTGTTGGCTTGCAACACGGGGTAAAGTCAACTGTCACTTGAATATTACGAACTCCTCCAAGGCTGTTACGTGAAATCGCGAAGTTAAATCGCTACGCGAAATAATTACGTGAATGTTCTGCATTCAATCACTGCGGGCAACTGCAACGTAGTGCAATCACACATTGTGATTGTACTACGTGCAAACACTATTTGAATTCATTACGTAAAATCATTGCATGCTCGACTTGTGCGTTTGGATGTTCAGCTTGCTTACAAGATACACCGCGGGACGGTAGACACATGCACCACATTTTTTAGAAAACTTCGATGTCCATCAGATCGGACGACTGCAAGGCTGCTGAGCCTGTTGGCCGCTGAGTCCCGGCCGTTGCTTAACATTCCGTTCGGCAGAGTGAACACCGTGACACACAACGGTTTGTTTACAAGGGCGACGAGGACGTGCGGCTCCCCTATTGCGCTGTATCCTGGAGTCAACAGGCTGAGTCGCAGGTTCAGTTCGGTGAAGTGGGAAGCCATGATGCGCGCTGTGCTTAGTGGCGTGGATGGAGAAGGCTGATATTTATTGGTGGGGCCCAAATGCATGTAGGCAATGAGTACTGCCAATTTGGTTTATCGGCCCCACTCCATAAGGTACCATGTTAAAATAGCGAGAAGTTGGTGGGGCCAAGGAAAAGACGGTCGAACCCAGGCCCCCCCAAAAAAAATCATTGAGACGTCCGCCCCTAACTAGTGAAATGCACATAGTTGTGCACCTGTGGTTGACGAATTCGCTTTTGTCTGATGCTTTTTACGACTTTTCACGAATTCTTGACAGTTTATCGTGTTTTGCCACCGAGTTCATAGCATTGTCACAGTTTCTTGATGTGTACTGTATGCAGCACTGCTACGTCATGTAAGTCCATCGGCGAGCGAAGACTGATGACTGAGGAGTCTACCCCAGTGTTTGTAGTCTCTGTGGCACGGTTCGGCCATCGGGCTTTTGAAACCGTAAGAACGTCTACAGCGCTACAGCGCTTTCTACAGCGCTTTCTACAGCGCTTCATCGTCTACAGTCTTCACTCAAGTCGCAACGTGTGCCTTTTTTGTTGTTGATGTTTTTACATTTTCGTCCCAATATTAAAGTGTTCAAGTGTTCCGAGCCTTTGTTCAAAGCAAGAGGGTGACGGTGGTATCTCAGTGTGAGCAACTTTCAACATCGCTTCACAGTGTAATTAAGTTATTTGAACTTTTAACCTGGAGCCAGGTCACCTGTTTTCAGTTGGATATTTCCTAATTTTCATCATCAACCTCTTCTGAAGTACTCTTAACATGTGTAGAAAGAAGGGGGTTCGCGGCGACGTCCCGCGCGCGGGCAGCTTCCCACACACCTGGCACTGCAGCCAGCGGGTGGCAAGTAGGTAAGGGCTTTGGTTTCCGTGCCGGCGCCTCGTGTTCGATCACTGGGAAGGATGACGATATTTTGTTCTGCCTTAGCAATGTATTGTTGCGAGTGTACCATATCGGACATTGCTGTAGTACTACATGCGTGCACGTCGGGCACGTCCCCCACCTCCAACAGACCATGTGCCCCAAATACTATAACATTACGGCTTTGGGTGCGCACTCGGTAAATGGAGTTGGAAGGCGCCCGCGCCTCCTGATGATTTCGGCTCATTGCGGGCCAGCCCAGCCCGTTCTTTCAGAGGGGTGGGGAAGTAGTTTTTTTTGCGTATCGAACCATAAAGGTCATTTGCGCCGCCTTCCGTTATTTCATGAAAAAACGGGTCTGATTCACGACACTTTATGCAATTGCCAATCGACACCGCCCACACTGTTTCGTCGGTGGGCTGCGGATTTGGGAAATGTCCGAGCGAAGCGAGCGTCGAACCCGAGACCTTTGTACCCAGTCCTACGCCCCAACCACTCGGCCACTGCCGCCCCTTTCCGTCAGTCGTCCCGACACCTTTGCCTGAGCATGCTTCAAAGTAAGCATGGTGATCCCCACCATTTTAAAGTAAACTAGGCGTTTTAACAGGAGCATAGCGGTCGTCGCTCCCTCCTCGAGTGGGTTTCTCTTGGTGGGCGCTGAAGAAATATCCTTTTCGCCTCTCTCACGAAATCCAGACCAGTCGCGACTAAAGATAGGTGAGACAAGGAACGACGTTATGCCACCTACCGAGCTTTGTGTCAACTAAAGCTTAGTCAGTTTGCTGAAACAGATGAAGCCAGAGTGCGTGTCAAATGCCGGTCGGATCCGGCGCACCTCAGCACATATCTCACCACCTTACACTTCGACTTTGAAAGTCCACCGATGATCTTGATTCCAACAGCGGGTAGAATTGTCTGCCGGTCCAGCGGCCGGCCGGACCGCCGGTGAGAGGACCGGTCGCGCGCGGGCCGGCGGCATGGGTGCCGCACCAGGCGTGTGGGGTGCCGATGTTTCAGCCCACCACGGCATGGCTATCTTTGAGTACTTCGCTCTTGCGCGTCCGGAAGCCCCCGCGATCGCCCTTGCTGGGAGTCTCCCCTACGGAAGGACCTCCTGACGTGACGTGGAGGTGGAATCTGCCAGCTATGAACAATGTCACGTAAAAGTGTCGTGCCATGGCAGTTCGTTGGCAGCAGCCTTCTTAGCACCAAACATGGTGCGCTATCATCGACAAGGACTACGGCCATTCGTTTCGGCTATTCGGTCGGTTCTTGTATTATGCACATCAACATCGTCGCGATACAATCGGCAAACTAAAACGCTCACGTCGTTGTTCGTAATGCCTCCTCTCATTTTCGTTCACACTCGCATAGGAGGTAAACACTCTGCATGCAGATCAATTGGCGAAGTGGCTCCCTTGGGGGGGGGAGGGGGTCGCGAAGTGGTTCCCGAGACAACCAGCTGGCAGAGCGCTTTTCCAAACGAGCACCGGCACACACTTTAAAGCCTAAACAAACAGCCAGGCCACCCGCACCTCTCGGCCGCGAGCGAACCCCAGTCACGCGTCAAGTACAACACGAACCCCACCTACTTCGTCACAAGGCCACCGATATACGCCCGCCAAGCGCCATCCACGGTTGCACGCTAGCTAGGACCGGAGCGTGTCACACGCGGCGCTCTGAAGCCGCGCAGCGACACCGGTATTTGACACCACATCGGCTCTGGCTCCGGCTCCGGCTCGCCATCGTCGGAATCGTCACCGACCGGCGCAGGCGTCCGACACTGCCAGCCGTTCGCCGCGGCCACGCCAGCCTCTGACGTGCCGCCGCTCGGCTCCGACCATGTTTCGCTGGTGGCGACCGAGCCCGAGCCCGAGCCCGAGCCGGAGCTCGAGCCGCCGATCTGGCTCGGAGGGATCGCGGCGGCGGCGGCGTCCGGCGCCGCGCGCGGCGACCCGGCCACCAGCTGCAGGCCCAGCTCGTTGGCGTAGCGGGCGCAGCACGATTGCAGGTGTCGCTGCTGCTGCTGCTGCTTCTGCTGCTGCTGCTGCTGCTGCTTCTGCTGCTGCTGCTGCTGCTGCTGCTGC
>JAOTOM010003601.1:0-17500 GCA_034440615.1 Ashinkailepas kermadecensis
GACGGATGGCATTGCTGGCTGCGCTGTGATGTCCAATTTGCCGTCCGAGACGGATGGCATTGCTGGCTACGCTGTGATGTCCAATTTGCCGTCCGAGACGGATGGCATTGCTGGCTGCGCTGTGATGTCCAATTTGCCGTCCGAGACGGATGGCATTGCTGGCTGCGCTGTGATGTCCAATTTGCCGTCCGAGACGGATGGCATTGCTGGCTGCGCTGTGATGTCCAATTTGCCGTCCGAGACGGATGGCATTGCTGGCTGCGCTGTGATGTCCAATTTGCCGTCCGAGACGGATGGCATTGCTGGCTACGCTGTGATGTCCAATTTGCCGTCCGAGACGGATGGCATTGCTGGCTACGCTGTGATGTCCAATTTGCCGTCCGAGACGGATGGCATTGCTGGCTACGCTGTGATGTCCAATTTGCCGTCCGAGACGGATGGCATTGCTGGCTGCGCTGTGATGTCCATAGTTAGCTGCCGGCGCACGGAACTGTAGGCGCAATCTCCCTTCGTTCAACAAAGACTGAGAACACTTCAGGATAAATATTGTGACAACAGTTGCTAACTATCGTAACGAAAGTGCAGATCTGGCACTGGGTGAGTACAGTACAGCCTGAAATGTCGTGTGACACCGTGACTCGCTGTTGAGTGTTGGACGTTGTCGTGTGACACCGTGACTCGCTGTTGAGTGTTGGACGTTGTCTGCCTGAAATGTCGTGTGACACCGTGACTCGCTGTTGAGTGTTGGACGTTGTCTGTTGAGTGTTGGACGTTGTCTGTTGAGTGTTGTACGTTGTCTGTTGAGTGTTGGATGTTGTCTGTTGAGTGTTGGACGTTGTCTGTTGAGTGTTGGACGTTGTCTGTTGAGTGTTGGACGTTGTCTGCCGGCGGAAATTCCGCAGCCAACCTTCGGCAAAGGCAAAGGCAAAGGGTGCTTTATGAAGAATATGGGGATAAAACATATCAAATCAAAATTAAATGGGCACATCCAGCTTTCTGTGAAACCAAAATAGAACGCCAAACCATATTGCTATGTTAATGATGCTATTGTGGTTTCAAAAGCGTCACGGTCGGGCCAGGCTGGGTCACACAGATGAACTTGTAGTCCATGTACAAGGGAGTAGACACACTCTGGCTTCGCTCTCGCTGCTAATGAGGTCGGCAAAGGACCAGACCAGATAAACAGGCAAAGGACCAGACATCAGATAAACAAAGCGGCGGCATGCTGACGCACGCCGTGCTCCGTGGTCGTGGTCGTGGCCGTGATCGTGGCTGTGATCGTGGTGGTCCGTGGTCGTGTTCCGTTTTTCCGTGGTCGCAGAAAAATCCTAAGGTGGGAGTTGCATCAATCCATCCACGCACGGGCGTGGGTCAATGCATGATGGACATTTCGAGAGACCTCTAAAGCCGCCGCTTTACCTACCTTACTGTCTATGCCAGAGGCGCTTAGAACGGTCGGGAAGAGATCCATAAGAGACACGGGTGCGTCTATGGCAGAACCAGCTCGAACCAGCGGCGGATACCGCAGTAGTGTGGGCACTCGAATTCCACCCTCCATACCCCCCATCATCTTCCCACCTGGCGAAACAAACAAAACACCTCCATGGGGTTAAAACAAACTTCTACCAAAAGGGATCAGAAGCACAATTCCAGATGAAAGTATGAACTAGAAAATATAACAACCAACGAGTGCAATTCCTCAAACACCGACTGTCTTCCCAAACTCCTGGACCACGCCCGGCTCAGCACGAGATCTAACAAGCAATTCAACGATTTCAATAAATCGCAAAACAAGTAATTCAACGGAGGCAGATGCTCTACTGCTGTTCAAAAAGCAATATATCTGATCTGAGCTATCAAGCCTATTCTCATCTCTATAGGTACCCATGTACTGTACCATTACATACTGCTGCACTCATTCGAACTTCGCCCCCTGCCGCAAATAGCATATCGTATGTAATGCGTCTCCGTGATCTCGCGTGCTGTCTTGACCATTCAGCTACCCGTACAAACACGCTGTAGCCATGGCAACATTCAAAATGTGTTGACCAGTAGCTCCCACTCAAAGAACGGTTGAACCTGTGCGGACTCTCTGCGACTGACTACACCCCAGTGACCTAGTGACTGTGACTGGCTTAGCCTCAGTACAGCCTCAATGACTGGCTGTAGCCATGGCGACCCTCGGTGATTCGCCATACTCCAGTCACCCATCAGTAACCCGTTGCAGCCCTGGTGCCCCCCCTCCCCCGTGCTATGGTGGGCCAGTGAGCGGCCGCCGCCCACCTCTGAGGACGCCGTTGTAGCCGCCCTGGACGTCGCCAGCGGCGCCGGTCTCCTCCAGGTGGCCGCCGTTGTCCGACGTCAGGTACACCAGCGTGTTGTCGGCCAGCCGCAGCCGGTCGACGGCGGCCAGCACCTCGCCTACCGCCCAGTCCAGCTCCAGCACGCTGTCGCCGTACAGGCCGTGCTGCGACCGGCCGCGGAACTGCGACACTGTCGCCAGGTGCGTGTGCACCTGCGGCCAGCACACACGCGCACACTCACTCACCCACATACACTTGGGAGACGCGTGTTCGAGTAACCCTCCTTCATAAACGCGCGGCTGTATAAATTGCTGAGAAGTGACATGCCGAGCTGTGAGATACGCATTGAGGAAAATATATCAAACTATTACATGCACCAAAATCTATATTCATTTATGTGCCATATCACTATCCTAGTCCCTCATACGTTGTACAAGCTTAGTGGTAAAAATATCATCTCAGAAACATATAACTCTTTGTTTCGCTGGCCTTCATCAGTGAATAGAAAGTATCATTACAATCATTCAGGAGCATGACTGCCCTACACAGAAGCTGTGTGCCATCATTACCTTTGAAAAGGCATGCACATGGAAGAACGGTTTGTTCTCCCGCTTGTATTCCTCCAGCTTATTGTTTGTTTCTGCCACGAATCTCTGAGTCAATCCCAGCAGCCGGATCGGCTGCTCCACCACCTGCACGGCAAGACGAGGTACCACAAGAGCTCTCTGGCCAGCCAGGCCAGCTCTCGGGCAGGCCAGGCAGCCGGATCGGCTGCTCCACAACCTGCACGGCAAGACTGTGCGCAGAATCGCAGGATGTTGTCCAAACAGCAGAACAGATTATCAAGAACTGGTGATTTGGACTGCAGTGGAACACCGAGTGGATCCGGCGTCAGAGACACCGAGAATTGAAAAGCAACGGCTGGGGTACCATAGTTGCCGAGGAATTATAAGTGGGTCTTAGTGCCCACCACCTGACTTTCGGCACAGAAACAAGATGCACAAACACGTGGTGCCATCTTTGGAGCTGAAACATGCAGCATTCAATCCAGGCAGTAGCGCAACCAGAGGGGGGGGGGCTAAGGGGGCTATAGTCCCCAACGAAACTGCCCCTGCAGAAACGGAAAAGGGTGAGGGAAGGAGCTTCAAAATAGCCTTCGTCGCGTGGAATGCTGTTGACTGTTTCCACGCGGGTAGGACGCGGTCTGTTGTGCAAGATCCAATATGTAGCATCCGACTAGCCCGTGCACCTCGATTTGGTAACCTTACCATAGTCAAGCCACAGAGAGCTGCCATGCCTCATGGCCCGAGCAAACGCGGTCGTTTGTCTTCACCAATATTAGAGTGGTCGAACGATGTGAATTATCATGCTCACGGAAGGAACGCGGCCCGGATGAGGGCTTGACGCAAGGCATGGTGCGGCTCAAAACAGACGTGGCCGAGAACACTTGGCTCGAAGACTGTCAGGACATTATTGGGGCGAAAACCCTCGCCAGATTCAGCTGTGTTAGGCTACAATCAGTGTCCACCAGTTTACGATAGTCGGTGCCTGCCTAAAAACGTCAAGGACGACCGCCCTGGACCATAGCACAGGCCGTATATCGGACATGCAGGTCGGTACCCAACTTGTGGAACAGACCTCCCCGTCGCGCATGATTTGTGAGTTGATGAGCTTCTGGTTGGATGCGAAGAGCAGGACGAAAGCGACGACTAGCGCGGTGAGTAGAGCCAGCCAGAACAGGAGATGGGAGCGGCCTCGTAGAAGCAGCGCTGCTAAGCACGAGCCGAACAGCAACGCGTACATGTAGCGGAAGAAGTTGGGCATGTATGCTGTCACCACCGACTGGCCGTCATCTCCGAAGTCCCTGGCGACATCACAGCCACGTTGTAGACACATCGCCATGGTTGGAGTTCCAATGTTAGCCGGTGGTGCTTGAGCACCACACAGAAGTGGCTAAGCACCACCTAGTTTTTAGGAACGTAACAGAAGTGCCTGAGGGAATGTGCGGAAAAGCACCACCTAAAAACAACAAAGCCTGGCAAAAGCACCATCTGAAAATGTCCGAAGCTTTGGAAAAGTCCACTAGTGCACACCACACACTGGGCGTCACGCTGTAGACACACCACACAGTCGGTGTCACGATGTAGACACACCACACAGTCGGTGTGACACTGTAGACACACCACACAGTCGGTGTGACACTGTAGACACCACACAGTCGATGTCACGCTATAGACACACCACACAGTCGGTGTGACACTGTAGACACCACACAGTCGATGTCACGCTATAGACACACCACACAGTCCGTGTGACACTGTGGACATAACACACAGTCGCACAGTGTGATAACTCAAGGGAAAAACTGGCCAGAAATGCCTTTCTCGACAATTTTTTTATGCCATATTCGTGGTGCTATGGCATCAGCAAGTGCTTGACGCACACTAGGTCAGTGTTTGTGGCAATTTTCAAAAAATTTGATATAGTAACAAGTCCATGAACATGGACAACATTACGTGTGGAAAAAACGATGCATGCGTGCACAAATGTTGTCGGAGTTTGACGACTGATAAAGTTAAGATGCATTCTAAAAACCTGAACAAGTAAGGTATGAAATGATACCTGATAACATTCTCAATACGTTAAGCAATTCAAAATGGCATAGAACTATTCACAATATTCTACTTTTGATTTAAAAAATAAGTAATTGTAACAGTCGTTAAATTTTTAGTACCTCCAAGTTCGATTAAGGTTAAAAAAACGCACAGAAGCGCACAACCAGAGACCAATCCCAATGAAATCAGCGATCCTTTGACTATATGTACCGTAAGTTTCAGCTGCACCTATCTGCTCTAACACCGATAGTGATCAATTGTATCCCGGCAGGTCGCGGTGCGATGCGGTGGCCGGCACAGGGAAGCCCCAGTCGGAAGCCGCGACGCACCGGCTGGCGGGGTAGCCTGATCCAGCGATCGCTGTGCAAAAAATATCCCCTAACTGACGAGGCGACTAAGTCGAGATTGGTCGCGTAGAGCGTTTCCCATGGCAGGGGAGCTGTCCTTGCCTGTAATGGTATGGTCAGTGTGGTTGGATTTTGCGTGCAGTGAACATGGGGGTGCTTGTCAGCAGAGGAATTAGTGGACTTGTTAACCAGTGGAAAAGATTTTGGGCGTGGGAACTATTATGCTGATGTATTTACTTATAGTTTGCAGTTAGTTATGGAGAAAATCCCTCAGGACTATCTCCCGAGTGAGTCGTGGATTGTGGACACGAAAAAGGCGACCGACTTGATCACCAAGAACTTAAAAGGAAAGTCGGTTAAGTGTGAGCGAGCCCAGGATAAATTCAGAAGTCAGTTTGCGACTTATCTTTCGGGAGACGAGGTGTTCTACGTGTCCCTGAAGCGTGATGATCACGTCGTGAGTGATGATGAAGCCTAGACCCGCCTTGATAACGAGACCGTGGAGGGAACGCGAGGGCGACCAGGTAGAATCTACGATCAGCTCAGCGCCCGTTCTCAGCGTCGGGCGTCCTCGAGAGTTGCTCAACAGCACAGTTATCTGTAGCTCGTGGAGGCTGCTAGGTAAATTGATTGTGCTGAGGGAATGAAGGACGCGGCTTTCGTGCTGCGACAGGTGGGGGAATAACCGAATCGGCCCAGCAAGATTCGCCGGGCTCTCAGAAGCTCTAAAGTGAGCCAACCCGAGCGCGTGTCAGGAAACCGGGCGGTGGCAATGTGTGTGTCAGCTGACTTGTCTGTGCACGGCTACCGTATGGTCCGCCGAGTGAAGAATGATGCGGCGATGACAGACATCCTGCCTGCCTATGGAAAGGTGCATGAGGCCAAGGTAGAGTGCTATCCGGCAGTCAACAGCATGCAATTCACCGAGACGTCAGCTCTCCTGGATCATACGTCAGCTCTCTACAGGCTCTCCTGGATCATACGACGCAGCGGCTGGTGGCATGTCTGCCGTCTGTCGCCCGTACGGACTCAGTTTCACCTGCCGACCAGCAGTTGACGTCATCTAGCACCTGCACTTCGGCGTGCTTCACGTCAAATGGGAATTTCACGAGGCTACAGGGCAAGCTGCATACAAACAGATGGGAGACAGCGATGAAGCTGTAGAACAAAATCTGTTCTGTACCACTCTGATGCCTTTGCAACGAACAGTGGGTGGCACTTGCGTCTGGACCAACCCACGCCGTCTTCAATCCGCTTCTGCCGGCTGTTGCGGATCCAGTACAAGCGCGAGACAGCAGAGGCCTCCCGGAAAGAACGTGACTGTTAAATCCGAAATACGTCTACGGAGGCCGACCTACGTCGCCGCAACAGACGGTACCAGTTTCAGAGTGGCGTACAATCTTCAACTCACCATGATCGACAGCAAGGTGGCGAACGCTCGGACCAACACCGGCAGCAGCATGACTTGCACTATTTGTGGGTGCACACCTCGTCAGATAAATGACCTGTCTGCAGCCGCGCCTCGATCAGCCCGCGAGGGTGCATGCCAGCTCGGTCTCTCAATTATGCATGCCTGGATTCGATGCTTTGAGTGCCTTCTCCACATTTCTTACCGCCTGGAGGTCAGTGTGGGCAGTGTCTGGCGAAGAAAACAAGATGCGTGTGCCAAAAAATAAGGAAGGAATTACAGCAGCAGTTCCGGGAGATACTGGGTCTTGTCGTGGATCAGCCATGTGCGGGTGGTAGGTACGTCTAACGACGGGAACACGGCTTAACGTGCCTTCAGAGACTCATATTTTACCTGTGTGTCATATCTTAGGGATGTATTTTGGAATAATTTCAGCCACTTAAGACAAGGAGATCTTGGATCTATTTTGCGGAGCAATTATTAGGTCACATTTGCAGTGCAGAATGCTCGCATAGCAAACGCTAACTAATAATTATCCAATATATGAGTGCCCATGGACTTCGCTTATGACGTCATTATGATGTCAATATGCATGACCGGACGTCGATCTTTTAACACAAGGTGCACTACATACTCATGTAGGTGTGTGCACAATTTTAGCTGTCTATCTCAATTGGTTCCCGATATATTTCACGGAAGCAAAATGAGGGGAGGGGAATGTTCCCTTCACTCTAGTAGGTATTACCTCTGAAATTCCTGGGTTAAGCAATCTTTAAGACAATAGAGCTTCTCCATATGTTCGAAATGTGAAGCTCTTTCGATTAAGACCAAAATCGCCTCTGTAACTAGCATACTTTGTCCGCAATGATTTATGGCCAGCTTTTCCCTCGAGTTATCAGTGTGACACTGTAGACACACCACACAGTCGGTGTCACGCTGTAGACACACCACACAGTCGGTGTCACGTTGTAGACACACCACACAGTAAGTGTGACACTGTAGGCACACCACACAGTCGGTGTAACACTGTAGACACATCACACAGTCGGTGTGACACTGTAGACACACCACACAGTCGGTGTCACGCTGTAAACACACCACACAGTCGCACAGTGTGATAACTCAGGGAAAAAACTGACCAGAAATGCATTTCTCGACTATTTTTTAATGCCATATTTGTGGCGCCATTGCATCAGCAAATGCTTGAAGCACACCTGATCACAGTTTTTAGGAAGATTTTCACAACATTTGGTATAGTAACAAGTCCACGAACATGGACATTACGTGCGGAAAAAAACGATGGGCATGTACACAAATGTTGTCGGAGTTTGACGACTGATAAAAGTAAGATGCATTCTAAAAACCTGGGCAAGTGAGATATGAAATGATAGCTGAGAACATTCTCAATGCGATGAGCAATTCAAAAAGGCATAGCACGATTCACAATTTGCTCTTTTGTATAAAACAATAAGCCATTTCAATAGTGGTTCAACTTTTTAGTACCTCCAAGTTCAAATAAGGTTTTAAAAAAATGCACAACAGCGCACAACCAGATACCAATCCCATTGAAATCAGGGATCCTTTGTCTATATGTACCGTACGTTTCAGCTGCACTTCGCTGCTCTAACACCGGTAGTGATTAATTGTATCCCGGCAGGCCTCGGTGCGGTGCGGTGGCCAGCCCGGGCGGCACGGGGAAGCCCGAGCCGGACGCCGCGACGCGCCGGCTGGCGGGGTGTTTTGACCGGGTAACCTGATCCAGCGGTCGCTATGCCAAATACTTCCCTAACTGACGAGGCGACTGAGTCGAGATAGGCCACGCACAGCGTTTCCCATGGCAGGGAAGTTGTCCTTGGCTGAAATGGTCGGGTCAGTGTGGTTTGATTTTGCGTACAGTGAGCATGGAGGTGCGCGTCAGCAGATATAAATTAGTAGACTTGTTATCCAGTGAAAAAGCGTTTGGGCGTGAAAAATATTATGCTTATGTGTTTAATTATAGTCTGCAGTTGGTTATGGAGAAAATCCCTCAGGGCTTTGCTCGAGTGAGTCCTCGATTGTGGACATGAAAAAGGCGTCCGACTTGATCGCCAAGAACTTAAACGAAAGTCGGTTATGTAAGCGAGCCCCGGATAAATTCAGAAGTCAGTTTGCGACTTATCTTTCGGGAAACGAAGTGTTCTCTGTACCCCTGAAGCGTGATGACCACGTCGTGAGTGATGATGAAGCCAAAACCCGCTTTAATGACGAGGCCGTAGAGGGAGCGCGAAGGCGACCAGCTAGAACCTACGATCAGCTCAGCGCGTCGGGCCTCCTCAAGAATTGCTCAGCAGCACAGTTCTCTGCAGCTCGTGGAGACTGCCAGGCAAAGTGCTCGTACTGAGGGCATGGAGGACGTGGCTTTCGTGCTGCGACAGGTGGGGGCATCACCGAATCGATCCAGCAAGATTCGCCGGGCTCTCAGAAGCTCTAAAGTAAGCCATCCCAAGTGCGCTTCACGAGACCGGGCGCTGGCAATGTATGTGTCAGTTGGCTTGTCTGTGCACGGCTACCGTATGGTCCGCCGAGTGACGAATGATGCGGCGAAGGCAGACATCCTGCCCGCCTATGGAAAGGTGCATGAGTCCAAGGTAGAGTGCCATCCGGCATCCAGCAGCATGCATTTCACCGAGACGTCAGCTAAGGTGACACTGCAGGCTCTCCTGTATCATACGACGCAGCGGCTGGTGGCATGTCTGCCGTCTGTCGCCCGTACCGACTCAGCTTCAGCTACTCACCATCCGTCGACGTCATCCAGCACCTACACTTCGGAGGTGCTTCACGTCAAATGGAGATTTGACGGGGCCACAGAGCAATCTCTATGCAAACAGATGGGAGATGGTGATAAGGCTGCAGAACAAAATATATTCTGTGCCACTCTGGTGCCTTTGCAACTGACGGTTGGTGGCACTTGCGTCTGAACCAACCTAACGCCGTCTTCAACCCGCTTCAGCCGGTTGTTGCGGATCCAGTACAAGCGCGAGACAGCAGGGACCTCCCGGAAAGAACGAGACAGTATTGAATCCGAGATAAGTCTACTGAGGCCGACTTGCGTCACCGCAACAGACGGCACCAGTCTCATAGTGGCGTACAATCTTCAACCCACCATGATTGACGGCAAGGTGTCGAACGCTCTGACCAACACCGGCAGCAGCATGACATGCACCATCTGTGGGTGTACACCTCGTCAGATGAATGACCTGTCTGCTGCTGCAGCTCGACCTGCCCGCGAGGGTACATGCCAGCTCGGTCTCTCAACTATGCATGCCTGGATTCGATGCTTTGGGTGCCTTCTCCACATATCTTACCGACTGAAGGTCAAAGTGTGGGCGGTGTCTGACGAAGAAAACAAGATATTTGTGAAAGAAAGGAATAGGAAATTACAGCGGCAGTTCCGGCAGAGACTGGGTCTTGTCGTGGATCAGCCACGTGCTGATCCACGACAAGACCTTGTGGATGAGCATCCACGACAAGACAAGGTTCGGCTACGTCTAACGACGGGAGCGCGGCTCGACGTGCCTTCACTCTTCAGAGACCCAGATTCTATCTGTGTGTTATATATTATGGATACGTTTTGGCATAATTTCACCCACTTAGGACAAGGAGTTCTTGGATTTATTCTGGGTAGCAATTATTACACCATATTTACAGCGCAGAATGCTCGCATAGCAAACGTTAACTAATAATTATCCGATATATGAGCGCCCATGGACTTCGCTTATGACGTCATTATGATGTCACCATGCATGGCCGGATGTCAATCTTTTAAAACGAGGTACACTACGTACTCATGCAGGTGTGTGTACAATTTCAGCTTTCTACCTAAATTGGTTCCCGAGATATTTCGCGGAAGCAAAATGTGGGGAACAGAATGCTGCCTTCCCTATAGCAGGTATGACCTCTGACATTCCTGGGTTAAGCAATCTTTAAGGCAATAGAGCTCCTCCATATGTTCTAAATTTGAAGCTCTTTCGATTGAGACCAAAATCGTCCCTGTAACTAGCATACTTTGTCCGCAATGATTTATGGCCAGTTTTTTCCTCGAGATATCACACTGTGAGTCGGTGTGACACTGTAGACACACCACACAGTCGGTGTGACACTGTAGACACACCACACAGTCGGTGTGACACTGTAGACACACCACACAGTCGGTGTGACACTGTATACACACCACACAGTCGGTGTGACACTGTAGACACACCACACAGTTGATGTCACGTTGTAGACACAGCACACATGCTCGTCTCACAATCGAAAGATTGTGGGCTCGAGTCTCACCTGTCGCTACTCTTCGCCCGCGACCAATCGGCGTGAGAGATTGGCGACGCTATATGACTCAACGGTCGACGTGTCGTAAAACCAATAACCAACTAACCAACCAGTCGGTGTGACACTGTAGACACACCACACAGTCGGTGTGACACTGTAGACACAACACACAGTCGGTGTGACACTGTAGACACACCACACAGTCGGAGTGACACTGTAGACACACCACATAGTCGGTGTGACACTGTAGACACACCACACAGTCAGTGTCACGCTGTAGACACACCACACAGTCGGTGTCACGTTGTAGACAACACCACACAGTCAGTGTGAAACTGTAGACACACCACACAGTCGGTGTAACACTGTGGTATCAGCAGAGGTCAAACGCCGGGCAAACATGCCTGAGCATACACCTCCCAGTTGCCGGCTATCGCGCGTCTCTACCAGCTCCTATAAAGTATCACCCATATCCCTCGAACAGCTAGCCGAAATTGTCATGGACATGAGAAGCACAAGTGCTTGAGGACCGGACGAGATCTGTATTAAGGTTATCAAATTTCTGTTTTTTATCGGAGAAGTGCTGCTCGACATTATAAACACATGCCTGACTACAGCTGATATCCCCTTCAATTGGAAACAGTCAATAGTAACTCCCATTCACAAATCAGGAGATCCTTCGGATCGCTCTAATTTTAGGCCCATCTCATTGGTTCCAGTTATCGCCAAAATCACAGAGAGGGTAGTGCAGAAGCAACTTTATCACTACCTGAACTCAAACCACCTACTGGCCCAAACTCAGTACGGCTTCAGACCACGCCACTCTACGGAAACCGCTCTCATCTCAGTCACGGACAAAATACTAGCAGCAATGGACCGCTCGGAAGTAACTCTCCTTTGCATTCTGAACCTCAGTAAATGCTTCGACGTAAGAGACCACACCAAACTGCTCACTAAACTAGAACTCCATGGAATCGATACTGACTGGTTTAGGGCTTATCTGGGAGGTCACACGCAGGCTGTTAACATCTCAGATCAACGTGGAAGCAGGCATCTCTCCTCCTTTCTCCCAAACAACATAGGTGTTTTTCAAGGCTCATCACTAGGTCCACTCCTCTATTGCGTCTTTTCGAACTACCTCAGTTTGCACGTCCCGGTGGCACACGTCACTCAGTTCGCAGACGACACCCAGGACCTCATCTCCGGTCGCAAATCTGATCTCCAAAATCTGATAAGTCAGATGGAGACATGTCTGAAACAACTTTACGACTACTTCCTGGATAACGGTTTGAAGGTAAACCCGACCAAAACTCAGCTTCTCACGTTCGGATCGCGTCAAAATATTCGCAATATTACCCCGATACGAGTGTGATTTAGGGACGCCGTGATAGATGAGAGTCATTCGTGTAGGAACCTTGGGGTGACATTTGATCGCCACATGTCGTGGGATTCCCATGCAGCTGTTGTGGTCCGCAAGTGCACTGGATTCCTTCTGGCCCTGAGCCATCTGCATCACCATCTGCAAACCAGTAGGTACCCTCTTCACTATAGTCAATAACCTAGTTATATCCAATATCCGCTACTGCATATCTGTTTACGGGAACGGGTTGGCAGCAAACATTCACAGTCTAGGCAAGATCATTAACTTCGCCACCAGAGTTGTGTCAGGTCTACGGAAATTTTTATCATATTTCTGATGCCCGTAACAAGTTGGGTCTCCTCACCACAGCTGATCTGCATCTATTTCACAGCCTTACTTTGCTCCACAAGATCATTCTGACGGGTGAGCCAACGCACATTGCCGGTCAAATCACTGCAAACTCTACCCTGCGAACCGTCATACACGTGCAGACAACCATCTGCACCTGCCAGCCATACACAGAGAGGCGGGCCGCAGGAGACTTCTCTACTCGTCTGTCTTCCACTATAACACACTTCCTGCTGAAACAAAAACATCGAGGCTGTCTAACTTCAAGAAACATGCACTAGCTTATCTCCACGAGCAACACTAGTCACACAAAAATAACTTACACAATGGATTTGTGTACACTATGGACACTGGCGGATCCAGGGAGGGGCCATTCCGGCCATGCCCCCCCCACCCCCGAAGCGCTTAAAAAAGCGGGTGGATAGTGTCTTTTGCCCCCCCCCCCCACCCCCCGAAACCAACAGAAGTCAACTAAATTAAAATGCAGTAATCTTTGCTGAGGTTAAAAAATAGCGCCTGGATAAATGAATCTCCAATTTAAAAGGATTTTGTATAATTGTTTGGAAGCCAGTATGGTAGCATAGTAGATTTTGACACACATCGAGGGTTCCATGCTGCTCAAGTTCTGCTTACAGCAAGAGTTGACAAAATCGGATCCGCCAGTGTACACGTGCACGAACGTTGACGTGGTACAAGACGTTGAACGTGAACGTGAACGTTTTGGTAAACAAGAACACAAATCCGGTAACATAGGACGATGGAGGTAGGCTGGGGCCCCTACACAGGAAATTATGTTGTCAATTATTATTATTATTATTTTATTTTATTTTTTAATGGGCCCCTTTGCCAAATAGTGGTCGAAATCCGGTGCTTTTGACCAAAAATAGTGGGAGAATGGGCACCCTCCAAATCCGTTCGACGCCTCCCCTGATACAATTCCTAGGTACGCCACTGGGAGAGAGGGCGGGAGGCTGACGCCGAAAACCGAACGTTGCCCCCCCCCCCCAAACCGGTGGGCTAGATCCGGCAGTGACTATGGATTCACCTATAGGCCATCGCTTTCCTATCACTTATATAAACTACTCGTTTATAGCTCGTGTTGCAATCACGGTGTGTGTAGTACAGATAGTGATATGGGTATTGTATTATGTTGGTGTATGAATGTTTGTTGCGCATCCGCTCCCACTATTGACCACAAATATATCCTTTCTTTGTAAATATCTGTGAGTTATACCCAGACTGTCCATAACAGCCACTATACGTGGAGGGCATGTATCGTGAAATAAATAAATAAATAAATAATGTCTAGTGTCCAATGCCCAGCCCTTGCTTTGGCTATGGATAGGGTATACCACCAGCTCAGGGGAGTGACTTTTAAAAAGATTGTAGTGGGGGCAATGAGCTTTGCGAGTCATTATTTCCAGTCAATGCCCATAGCCCGTGTCAAACCTCAGCAACATTGGGGTGCAATGCTAGCATCCATGCATAGTGTCAAATGGAACAAGATTGAAAGTGAGATGAATGGAAAAGGGCAAAACTTGAAAATGTGCAAAACTAGAATACGGTGAAAAGAACAAGATCAAAAATGGAATAGCATCACATGGAGTGGCACACCTAGGACTTCTTTAAGAGGGCCCAACCCCCCGAAAAATATATGAAAAAGAGAATGTCTTTGGCTAAATGTCCATGAGCTCTGTACATTGTTTTTATCTTTATCCAACATATAATGTAAGTATCTACCTACCCGCATACCTCAGAATGGTTGGAAAATACTACATTGAATATGAGCATGTCAAGTGTACATAGGAAAAAAGCTGAGACTCTAGGATGTCATTATGAGTAATAACTGTTTAATATTATGGGAATAAACAAAAATGTCACCTAGCATGCTCCTTCAATTTAACCTGTTAAGGAGCTCAGGTGGGTATCCTTGTCTGGCCTCTTCTCAGTCCAAGCCACTTAGATACTTTATTTCCTGTTTTCTTCTCTTCTGATTTTGGATGGTAATTTTAGGCAAATGATCACTTTACATTCACTTGCAGTTAATGGCTGTTATCCATATTTCAGTAATTTTGCAGTTTAAAGTCCTTTTTAATTCTTGAGATAAAAAAATTTCCAATGCAAATTTATGAACATGGTTAACATAATGCAACCACCCATTTCTTTGCGAATGGATACTTTTCAGCTGGAAGGAAAAATAACATCCAAAAAGGGGCTCAAAATAAACAAAAAATGCAATGTAACCTAACCTAACCAAGCCTAACCTTCCATGCAATAATCTTTTAATTATGGAAAATTTTGAACCACTTCTTTGTCAAAAATTGTCGACTTAAAATGCTACCCTAATCTAATCTAGCCTGACCTGTTTTTGGACACTTTTTTATTTGAAAATTTACCCACAAAATTTGGATTTTTTAAAACCTTAACACAAAAGCCTAACCTAACCAAACCTAACCCCTTTGTTTGCTTCATGGTGGTAAAAATTTGTGTGCAAAATTTGTCTTGTAGATGCCTAAAATTGCAGTACCCATATTTGTATTTCCCTTCATAGTTAAATTTGTAGCTGTACCAGTAACAAACACTTTTCCAACACTGGGAAGCATATTTTATTCAGTGACAAAATTTACTGAAGCTTCTAGGAACCTAATTTAATTCAGCTATCTACCTGGTCAGTCTCAATTTCTTATTTTTATTATAAAGACATAAAGCATCAGTGCAACTATGAGCCACCCTTCTTGGTTGCACTCTGGACACTGAACCAGTTGCCCACCAAATCCGTCGATCAACCCTCCCTGGAATACATAAAAACAAGCCCTCTATTCTGATAATGATTGTCTATGCTGTTTTAAAGATGTTCAGTGTGCTGCTACTGGCAATGGTTTCTGGCAGCTGGTTCCAGTGTTCTACTACCCTGTTTGTGAAGAAGGACTGTCTTAACATTGTCCTGCTGTGATTCACTTTAACTTTGAATTGATGACCTCTAATTGCATCATTTCTGTTAAATTCAAACATTTCCCTGAGATATCCCTGCTCCTGACCATGAACAAATTTAAAGACCTGGATAAGATCTCCTCTCAGCCTTCTATATCTAAGTGAAAACATATTCAATTTCTTCAATTCTTCCTCATATGCCAGGTTGCCTATACCATTAGCCATTATTGTTGCTCTCTTTTCTACTCTCTCCAAAAGCCAACAATCTTTTTCATAACTAGGGGACCAAGCTTGGACACAGTATTCCAAATGTGGCCTGACATATGCACAGTAAAGCTTCCTGATGACTTCCTCACTTTTGTCTGATACATTCCTATTTATTGCCCCAAGCATTCTTAGTGCCTTCTTCCTGGCTTCTTTGGTCTGTTCTGATGCCCCCAATTTTGTGTTCAAAATAATACCTAAGTCCTTCTCTTGCTGAGTCACAGATAGTACTTGGCCACTGTAGGGCGGCGAGGTCGGGGGCGGGGTCGGTGTGTGTGTGGGGGGGGAGATAGGTGGGGGGAGGGGTTGGTAGGGGTGTTGGTCTGGAAGGGGGAAGTGGCAAGTGATGGGGGGGGTTGGTTGGCAGGGGGTGTCTAGTTAAATCTGGGAGGGGAAGTGGGAGGTGGTCATAGGGGTTGTCCGGTCATGTCTTGGTAGGGGAACAGGGGAGGGGGGGTAATAGGAGTTGTTTCGTGGTCGCTGGTCTCGTCTTCTGTCGCTGGTCGCAGTGGTCTGAGTTTGTTGGGGTCAGTGTCGTCTTGGAGGCGTTTGTGTTTGTCTCGTCTTGCTCCACTGCGGTGGTGGTGACGTTGAAGCGTACTACGGCGCGGCGCGGCCCACAGCGAGCGGTGACCCGCGAATCCACGCTGTCGTATGTGCTGTCATCATGTGTCATATCATCATGTCGTCGTATAGTCATCTTGTCGGTGCCCCGTAACTCGTCCATCCTGACACAAATTTATATCGCGAGGTCAAGTTTCTCACTGCACCACTTCCATTCGTGAGTGAACCCAGCTTGGTCGTGGCGCCAGGGACGGATAGAGGAACCGCGTGGTTGGAGAGACTTAGGGGGTGGGGGTCATAAGAGTAATGGGCGGACATTGGAGTTGGAAATGCGTCCGTCACCGGCCCTCGTCCAGCTTCGGGGCCCTCTTAAGTACGGGGGTCCCTCTTGTTTCCCTCCATGTCATCCACCAGCATGCTCCCACGCGTCACCGGACTGGCAAATTGAGGGCCTAGGAAATTATCCTGGGTCAAATTTTGGCAACGATGGTTTCTGACAGCTAGATGCGTACGCAGAGTTCCAACAGCTCTCACTGGTCCTTAGCTACCCATAGCTACTTCATGCATGCTCCCACGTAATCCATTCATTTCCATCTTCCATTCCGAACATTCGCTCTCTACTAATAGTGTTGGCCCGATATTTTCCCTTCCAGTGGTTGTGCGCATTCAGCGAGTCTTACTCTGTCAGACCGTTGCTTAGGGCTTTCTAGCCCAAAGCTAAATGATAATTACCCGTGCTTAGGTCCACAACTGTGACCGGCTGACGCGACACTGTTGGTTGTGTATGATAGACTACTATTTCCGTTACTGCCTTCAAGGCTCGATGACACTGGGCTGCGACATTCCGTTAGTTTCTGATAGGTCTTATGTCTGGGCTTGGGTAATAATGACCGACATACCTACACTTTAAATGAGTCAAAGCCTTGCCAGGACTTGCATGCTCGAACTTGCGATCGGCGGGCACCCCCAGAGGTGGTCCTGGGCCACAAATCGGTCGGGTTGCCCCCCCCTATCGTCTTTCTAACCTATCCTGCCCGGGGTCATATAGGGAG
>JAOTOM010003601.1:22500-169471 GCA_034440615.1 Ashinkailepas kermadecensis
CTTAGCCAAATCCAATTCTTTTCCTCGCTTTGCTGCTCTAGTTTTCTGCTTCACAGCATGTCTAGCTTTTTGATACGACCTTAGCTTTTCGATATTTGAAGCTTCCTTAAATACTCTAAATGGATCTTTCTTAGCCTTAATTGCTTCTATCAAATCTGGTGTAAGCCATGCTGGCTTTCCTACCCTTCTTTTGCGCCTTTGCTTTTGGGGGACATGTCTAATCTGAATTTCCTCAAGTAAGATTTGAACTTTTCCCACATTTCACAGGCATTTAAATTGAAGAATTCTTCTTCCTATTCTATGGCACTTAAAGCCTCTCTCATGCAGTCAAAGTCTGTCCTGTTAAAATTTGGAACCTTTGCCAGATTATCTTTGATTGCGCCCTGTACTTGTGCCTTGAATCTCACTATGTCATGGTCACTTCTTCCCAGAGTTTCTCCAACAGTCAAGTCTTGAACTAAATTACTTAAACCTGAGAAGACAAGGTCCAAGAATGAGCCCTGCCTAGTTGGTTCCGTTACAAACTGGTGTAAGAGCAGGTCCTCTTCAAGGTATTTCCTAAACAGTTTATATGATGGGGAGCCAACATCAACATTTTCATATCCTTTTATATTAAAGTCACCAAGAATAAGGCATTTCCTCCGAAAGTTTCTACTGATTTCCTCGCAAATCACCTTATCGAGTTCCAGTTGCTGAGAATGTGGCAAGGTTCCTGATCGGTACAAAGCTCCTATCCTCAATGTATTGCTGTTGCCTTTTCCCACAGCAACATCGAGCCAAATGGACTCCACAGACACATTTTTTACCCCATCTGCTACTTTTTGAGAACTGAATAAGTTATTCACATAGAGCATTACACCGCCCCTTTCACTGCTGGACCCCTATTGCATGAAAAGATATTGTATCCCTGGATCTCATAGTCCTGCAAGTTATTCCCAAAATACCCCTCACTGACCCATGCCTCAGTAATGCAAACAAAGTCTGGTTCCTCCTCAGCAACATAACACTTGAACTCATCAAATTTGGATCGAATACTCTGAGCATTAAGCATCATACACTTAACAAATGTTCCATAACCATCTTTGGCTTTTTCATGTTGAGTAGCTCTTTGGTTTGGTTATTGGTTTTACGTCACGTCGACCGTTGAGTCATGCAGCGTCGCCAATCTCTCACGCCGATTGGTCGCGGGCGAAGAGTAGCGACAGGTGAGACTCGAACCCACAACCTTTCGATTGTGAGACGAGCATCTTACCCCTAGACCACTCGTCTCCTTTGAGTAGCTCTTTCATCTCTGTATGAGCTACCACTATGATTTAGAGCTACTAAGTTCATACAGATCAAGTCAATGCAATACAGTCTTAACACTAATATAATACACAAGACAAACTATTACAGGTAATCAGTTGCCTATTTGAGCTTAAAAATCATAATGGCATAAACCCAACCCACCCAAATTGCTAAATCAGCTCAAATGGGTAGACTAGAAAGGGGCAAACTTCCATTGCATAATGGACGGTCTCTGCAATCTGCATCTATGCAAGTAGAGGAAGAATGTCAATTTTCAGAAGGATAGCCAATGGTGGAAGCTTTGTGTTCATAAATAAAGACATAGAGACATAAAAGATCAGTGCAACTATGAACCACAAGGGCCCTTCTTGGTTGCACTTTGTACACTGAACCAGTTGCCCACCAAATCTATCAATCAACCCTCCCTGGAATACAGAAAAACAAGCCCCCTATTCTTATAATGATTGTCTATGCCGTTTTTAAAGATGTTCAGTGTGTTGCTACGGACAATTGTTCCTGGCAGTTGGTTCCAATGTTCTACTACCCTGTTGGTGAAGAAAGACTGTCTTAACCTTGTCCTGCTGTGATTAACTTTAATTTTGAATTGATGACCTCTAATTGCATCATTTCTGTTAAATTCAAACATTTCCCTGAGATATCCCTGTTCCTGACCATGAACAAATTTAAAAACCTCGATGAGATCTCCTCTCAGCATTCTATATCTAAGTGAAAACATATTCAATTTCTTCAATCTTTCCTCATATGCCAGGTTGCCTATACCATTAGCCATTTTTGTTGCCCTCTTTTGTACTCTCTCTAAAAGCCAACAACCTTTCTCATAACTAGGGGACCAAGCTTGGACACAGTATTCCAAATGTGGCCTGACATATGCACAGTAAAGCTTCCTGATGACCTCCTCACTTTTGTATGACACATTCCTATTTATTTCCCCAAGCATTCTTAGTGCCTTCTTCCTGGCTTCTTTGGTCTGTTCTGATGCCCCCAATTTTGTGTTCAAAATAACACCTAAGTCCTTCTCCTGCTGAGTCACAGATAGTACTTGGCCACCCATCAAGTATGGAGCCTTCATATGCTGCCTACCTACATGCATGACTTTGCACTTATCAAAATTAAACTTCATTTGCCATTTTTCGGACCACTTCACTAGCTCGTCTAAGTCTTTCTGCAGCAAAACCTGCTCATTATGCCCTGTTATTGCCCTAAAGATCATCAAATCATCCGCAAATTTCAAAACCTTACTCCTTAGGCCACATTCAATGCTATTCACATATATAATGAACAATAGTGGCCCCAGTACCGACCCCTGAGGGACTCCACTAAGAACATTTTGCCATGATGACTTTGTACCATTAAGCATCACTCTCTGCTGTCTATCTGAAAGCCACAACTCAATCCATTTTAGGATGCTACCTGCAATGCCATGGACCTGAAGCTCCATCATTAACCGTTTATGGGGTACCTTGTCAAAGGCCTTACTAAAGTCAAGATATGCTACATCAACCTGACTTCCCTGATCAAATTGTTCTGTAGCAAAATTTAAAAAGTCCAAGTGATTTGTGTGACACGATCTCCCTTT
Organism: Ashinkailepas kermadecensis; assembly: GCA_034440615.1. Lineage (NCBI taxonomy): Eukaryota > Metazoa > Arthropoda > Thecostraca > Neolepadidae > Ashinkailepas > Ashinkailepas kermadecensis. The sequence goes on from JAOTOM010003601.1 coordinate 25,385, forward strand.
TCTAAACCCATGTTGAGTATCTTGAATCAATCTGTTTCCTTCCAGAAAACTAACTATTCTATCTTTGATAATTGATTCGAGTACCTTGCAGACTAGGGATGTGAGGCTTACTGGCCTATAATTTTCAACTTTCCCTCTTTCTCCTTTCTTGAAAATAGGAACTACATTTGCCCTTTTCCAATCTGTTGGAATTTCATTTTGTGAAACTGATCTACAAAATATTACACTAAGTGGAATTGCCAGTTCCTTTTCAGCTTCCCGCAATACCCTAGCATAAATTCCATCAGGTCCTGCTGCCTTGTTTGGCTGTATTTTTCTGATATAATTGAAAACAACATCACTATCAATGAAATCAACATTGTGTATCTGATCACCTGTCACTAAACTGTGGTTCACGGTTGGCAAATTTGTCACATCCTCCACTGTAAACACTGATTTAAACTGCTTGCTCAGCTCCTCAACCATCTCACCATCCTCACTCAATATAGTCCCATTTACTTCCAGTGGACCAATTGTGCTTGAAACTTTACTTAGCTTGTAGAAACTAAAGAACTTTTTACTGTCCCCATTACAGTTCCTAGCCAAATCCAATTTTTTTGCCAGCCTTGCTGCTCTGGTTTTCTGCTTCACAGCATCTCTAGCTTTTTGATACGACCTTAGATTTACGATATTTGAAGCTTCCTTAAATACTCTAAATGCATCTTTCTTAGCCTTAATTGATCTCCTCAAATCTGGTTTAAGCCATGCTGGCTTTCCTACCCTTCTTTTGCGCCTTTACTTTTGTGGGACATGTCCAATCTGAATTTCCCTCAAGTAAGATTTGAACTTTTCCCACATTTCACAGGCATTTAAATCAAAAAAAAAATTTTTCCCATTTTATGGCACTTAACACGCGCACTGGAGGGGGGGGGGCGAAATCCGCCCACCCCTCCGGTTTTTCGCAAATAACTGCAAATTTGACCGGTCGATATACGCGATTTTCGGTGTACCTTGTTAGAAATGAACGGCGCGTCGTTTAAAGGAAGAAAAATGGAAATCGGCCGAAAATTTTTCAAGTTAGGAGCCGCTAAAGTCAAAAAATGTTATAGCGCGAGACCACAAAAATCGGCGCTGATGCGCTTCCAGTATACTGACAAAAGGGAAGTGTTCTAGGCAACACTAGCGACTTGTTTGATGCATATTGATATGCTGCATAGTTTCAAGGTCATGTTAGGTCACCAAGGTCAAGTCAGGTCAAGTTCATGACAGGTTAATGGAACCAAACTTGATCAACTGGAATGTTGCCATAAATGCACTACTGGTTGTCATTTGTACTGTTTGTCATTGCGTTTCCATACTTTATTCATGTACTTCACTCCCTTCTTCACGAAGCCGGTTGCTCCGAGCTGTCCGACGGAGCAGTCGGGCGGGCGGCCAGTTCCGGTAACTGGAACAGGTAACTGACCTGATAAAGTGGTGCTATATAGGTGACCTGAGGTCAAATGTAGGGTCTAGTATCTGCATTGCATCATTAGTAATGTCCAAAACATCATTGATGCCCATTTTTGAGCATATAAACACAATCACAGCGATCCATAACGATGACAAGCCAAGCCACGCAAAACCGGAAAATTTTGCAAATCTGACCTCATTTGACCTTGAAGATATTGACCTAAGGTCACGAAAATTGCACACAATAGAGTTCACTACCGTGCCCATCCACCCTGCGAATTTCGTTCCTCCAGCTTTACTAGGAGCTGAGATCTTAGGGGGGCGGAATCCGCCCCCCCTCCAGTGCGCGTAATTCTCAGAGGCCCTCCAGGGCGCGTGTTAAAGCCTCTCTCATGGAGTCAAAGTCTGCCCTGTTAAAATTTGGAATCTTTGCCAAGTTATCCTTGATTGTCCCTGCTATTTGTACCTTAAATCTCACTATGTTATGGTCACTTCTTCCCAGAGTTTCTCCTACAGTCAAGTCTTGAACTAAATCACTTAAATCTGAGAAGACAAGGTCCAAGAATGAGCCCTGCCTGGTTGGTTCCATTACAAACTGGTGTAAGAACAAGTCCTCTTCAAGGCATTTCCTAAACAGTTTACATGATGGGGAGCCAACACCAACATTTTCATATCCTTTTAGATTAAAGTCACCAAGAATAAGGCATTTCCTTTGAAAGTTTCTACTGATTTCCTCACAAATCACCTTATCGAGCTCCAGTTGCTGAGAATGTGGCAAGGTTCCTGATCGATAGAAAGCTCCAATCCTCAGTTTATTGCTGTTGCCTCTTCCCACAGCAACATCAAGCCAAATGGACTCCACAGACACCTCTGGATGACCTCTGGATCATCTCTGGATGAGCTACCACTCTGCCCCCTTGATCTACTGCTACCCCTATTTGCTGACTGTGAGGTGTTTGCAAGACTTCTCTCTCTATCAACTACATCCCCCCATGACCTGCCTAGTTTCCCTGTTTCCTAATGAGAGCCTCCTCATACCTATTGCTGAGCAATTCAACTCCTCTCTTGCTCAAATGTAACCCATCTAATGCAAACATTTCAGTCCTCCCCCAGAAATCCCCCCACAAATCCAAGAACCCCACCCCAAGTTCCTTAAAAATATTGGCCACCCTGGTATTCAGCCCAATGGCCCTCGAGTACCACTCTATGCTTGCGTTAACCATAGGGAGGATGGATGTTACCATTCCTCGTTTCCTACTCACAGGTAACCCACCTATCAAAGCCCTATACTCTTGTATTGTTTCCTCTGTTTTTGCTTTTCCTACATCATTTACACCAACCTGCACAATTACTGTTGTGCTCTCTCCACTACCCTTCATCACTCCTTCTATCCTATAACCAACATCCTTTACCTGGGCCCCTGGGTAGCAAACACGAGTCCGTTTGTTGGGGTTCCTGCTACAAAAAGTACGGTCCATGTACCTCACTCTTGAGTCCCCTATAACTAAAACTTCCCCCTCTCTATCATCAGCTGCCTGGTCGTTCCTACCTTCCTCCTTAGCAGCATTACTATCTCTCTCTTGCAGTACCTCAAATCTATTATTAGTTTCAATGACTTTGTCAATTTTCCTTAAAGCTAGTCTCGTACTCTGGCGTCTAGCTACTTTCCACTCTCTACTATCATGGTCCATACTATCTCCACCCCTATCACTCCTAGACTCCTGCACCTGGCTTGCCTGGCTGACATTTCCTATGGTGGGCCCTGCCACCAAACACTTCTGACGCTCCACCTCCCTTGCTAACATATCTACTTTCTTACTCAAGTCCCCAATGACTACCATACACTTACACTTCCCACAGTCACCTTGCATTTGTTTTTTTTTGTTTTTTTATTAATAAAGTTATCCCGACTCTCAACAGCTACAAACTCCAACTAAACCAAACTAAAATTTAAAAAAAAGAAACATTAAAAAAACCCTAGATACCTTTGCAATTACACCAGTATATTGAAAATATACCTAGTGGTAATTTAAGCTCACTATCTTAGTCCTAAGCTCTATCTTAAACTTAAACACCAAAAAGACACTGACTTATTCCTCTACACTACAGAAACCTAAGCCACGAGACCGCGCCACCCGTCTACAAAGCGTTCACGTGGCGGATCGATAATTCTAGAAGCTACCTAGTGTAATTTAAGCTTACTATTTTAATCTTAAAGTTTATCTTAAACTTAAACACCAAGCGGACGCAGACTTATTCCTCTATGCTAACAGAAACCTAAGCCACGTGGCCGCTCCACCCGTCTACAAAGCGTCCACGTGGCCGATCGATAATTCTAGAAGCTAAAAATCTGCTTGTTAAAAAGAAACTTATGAGATAAAACTATGCAAATATATGCACAGAAGTAATTGTATAATACCTACCACCAGCTGCACACTCCAACTAAACCAAACTAAACACTAATATAATCAAAAACCTAGATACCTATACAATAAGACCAGGACAAGAAGATATACCTAGTGTAATTTAAGCACACTATTTTAGTCTTCAACTCTATTTTAAACTTAACCATACAAAAAAACAAACTTATTCCTCTGCACTATAGAAACCTAAGCTACGAGGCCGCGCCACCCATCTACAAAGCGTCCACGTAGCCGATCGATAATTCTCGAAGCTACATAGTGTAAGTTAAGCTTACTATTTTAATATTCAACTAAAACACCAAGCAGACACAAACTTATTCCTCTATGCTAACAGAAACCTAAGCCACGTGGCCGCTCCACCCGTCTACAGACGTCCACGTGGCCGATCGATAATTATAGAAGCTTAGAATATCTAGGATAAGTCTAATATACTCAATTTAAACAATATAATCGCTCCTTCTTAACCTAGGCCTACAATAGAACAAATCCTCCCTCCACTAACCACCACAATGGTGACTTGTGTGCTGCGAATTCTTGAAGAGAGCACCGCTGTAGGAAACTAAAAACGAAAGATTGACTTCTACATGAGGATACAGTACAAAAGAAAACCCCTTAGAAGAAGAACCTTTGGTTTTACAACGCATTCGACTGCTTGGTTTTACAGCGTCGCCGATCACTCACGCGGATTGGTCGCGGGTGGACTCGAAAATTCCGCCGGTTACGGGATTTGAACCGACGGTCTTCCAACAAAGAGTCGAATGCCCTGCCCACTGAGCTACCGCGACCCCTAAAATATAACTACCAAACGAGGAGTAATGACAATAGAGTAACCCGTGAAAGAAGGGTAGGTGTCGGAGAGAAACACTTCGATGAAGGGTAACAGCGAGGGAGTAACTCTGTGATCGCGAGTTATCATGATGTGTAACTATTGGATGAAGGGTAGTCAGTGGAGGGTAACTCGTAAGTTAAGAGTAACTGATAAAGAGTAACTGTTAAGTTAAGAGTAACTGATAAAGAGTAGCCCGTAAGTTAAGGGTAACTGATAAAGAGTAACCCTGGCACCAAGAGTAAAAAGAACGGGTAAACCCGTCGTCCTGGTGTAACTGAACCCGCAATATGAGAGTTGCATAACCATGGTCTGAGGGGGTTGGAATCGGCTGTGTACCGACACCCCACGATTTCGGGGTTAACCCGCGAGTCGGGGGTAAATTCGTTTTCAGTGTGGTCTGAGAGGGTTGGAATCGGCTGTGTACCGACGACACGCGATTTGTCGGTTAACCCGCGAGTCGGGGGTGAATTGGTTTTCAGTTTGGTGGGCGGCACGTATCTTTTCGCATGAACTTGGCCACAACTTGTACTTACTTGAGGTTGGTCATTGGCATCCCATACCAGAAATGGAAGCCATGACTGTTTGGTGTATGACAATTGTCGCCGTATTTCGCACAGCTCACGCCCAGATGCCATTTTCCGACGTATGACGTATTGTAACCCTGGTGCAATAGAATCTGGAAGAGAAGCATACTGTCACTGTTTTGCAATCACAAATATGTGTTCAGACAAAGGGAACGCTGAAGCGCCCGCATTCCTTGGCTTCCCTTAGTGATGTTACTCAAGGAATGTACCATGCATGCAATTTTTCCCTGGGCCGGATCTAAGGGTCGGCCCTATAGCATGGCATTGACAGTACAAGAGAAGGGGTGGGGAGATGTGTCAGCTTGAAGGAGGACAGTACCCCACTCGGTCGTATGAGCAACTACCATCTTCTGACTGATCATTGTGATCAATGAAGTGACCCATTTTATTGTGATCACTTATCAGATCATGTTAGGTGAGGTGGAATAAGGGTTTAAAAACACAGCTTTATAGTTGCACCTGCAGATGCCTGAAGCGAAAATGCATTTTGTACGGTATCGCATGCACCTCTTCCAATTCCTACTTCAATGTCCTGCATTACATTATTCGTGATTCTTCGCGTCAACGCGAATTATTTTGGCGCTTTGGATGAGTCATGCAATGGTTTGATCTCGTGACTGGCCACTCATATTTACTATGGAACCAACTTGGTTTGCTGTGCTTTGCAATTGGCATGCATTGTTTTCAATGTGAGGTTCTGAGCTACCGAAAATGCTGGCTGAGAGCGGCTTTGGTAACTATGGACAGTCCTCCGTTCCTCCGTTGGCAAGCTAACATGGTTATTGTCTATTGGGACTATAGCTAACATTGTGCATTCCAGCTTGTCCTGTTCGCACCTGTGCACCCGCCCAGCTAAGAGACGAGCCTGCAACGGTGACGCGCAGCATAGCCTGAGGAACTCCCACAGGGGATACCATCGCATTCAGTGTTGATGTGTTGTGACGCGCAACATACCCAGAGGCACTGTCACAGGGGATACCATCGTATTCAGGTTTGATGTGCTGTGACGCGCAACATAGCCTGAGGAACTCCCACAGGGGATACCATCGCATTCAGTGTTGATGTGTTGTGACGTGCAACATACCCTGAGGCACTGTCACAGGGGATACCATCGTATTCAGGTTTGATGTGTTGTGACGCGCAGCATAGCCTGAGGAACTCCCACAGGGGATACCATCGTATTCAGTGTTGATGTGTTGTGACGTGCAACATACCCTGAGGCACTGTCACAGGGGATACCATCGTATTCAGGTTTGATGTGTTGTGACGCGCAACATACCCTGAGGCACTGTCACAGGGGATACCATCGTATTCAGTGTTGATGTGTTGTGACGCGCAGCATAGCTTGAGGAACTCCCACAGGGGATACCATCGTATTCAGTGTTGATGTGTTGTGACGCGCAACATACCCTGAGGCACTGTCACAGGGGATACCATCGTATTCAGTGTTGATGTGTTGTGACGCGCAACATACCCTGAGGAACTCCCACAGGGGATACCATCGTATTCAGGTTTGATGTGTTGTGACGCCCAACATACCCTGAGGAACTCCCATAGGGGACACCATCGTGTTCAGTGTTGATGTGACCAACATGTACGGGAGCATACTCATTGATGCAGCCAGTGCGGCCTCTGTCGATCTGAGCACCAGCCACCTAGATGATCACCAGGCATCTAGATATGATCCACCTGTTCGGATTGCTTATTATGGGCTAAAAACTCTCCCACAACGATGTATTCTCCTTCATGAATTTCTACGTCTTCGTCATTGCTTACTGGAATGGTTTGAGCGACCTTCTACTACATCACGGCTCGTCTTCCACTTCTGTCTCTCACTTTAGGGCTTAAAATTATTTTCATATATCATTCCTTCGAAAGCTACCGTAAATAATTTTCCCAGTGCTATCCTTTCCCCAAGCGAATTCGTCACGTCTACCGGAAAAGGATTCGTGACAGTGCAGTTTTAAAATAATGATTTTACGTTAGGTGTGAGATGTCGGAACGATTACAGCAGTATGTCGAAATCGCCATGGAAATAATGTTATTAAAACATTTTGTTAAGTCCTGCAAACTCACTTTTGAGACACATGCGTATATGCCACTTTTTCCGCCTTGCGTATTTTGAGAGGTACCTAATTTGGGGACACCGATATCAATGATAACGCTACAAACACCTATATTATAAACTGGTATCGTATAACATAGCACATCATGGGTAATCCATTCACTTGTAATTGCGATACGGGATGTTCGTTATCACGATTCCGGATCTGTTGTGGTGAGCATATGAATGATACTTGCAAACAGGTTACAGTTAGAAACGAGGAATGAAGAGACTTCACAAACACGCACCAAGAAGCATGATGTCGATGCTCCTTTGGGAAGGTTGTCAATTAATTGTCCAGTAAGTGGTATATTCCCATGCCCTATTTCGCGAATAATTCATCACTGTGACAGTGCTCCCACAAGTTCGCATACCTGATGTTGTACGTTTTGAGCAATTTGTGGAGGCGGAAAAATTAGTTGGGTTATGTCAATTTCTGAGCTTTGGACATTGTTTCTGGAGTTATAGTTGGTGCACTCTGGTGACGAAGTCGTGGTTGTTGCCTGGTTAATTGTATCCCCTTAACAGACGTTGCCTGTTTAATTGTATCCCCTTAACAGACGTTGCCTGTTTAATTGTATCCCCTTAACAGACGTTGCCTGTTTAATTGTATCCCCTTAACAGACGTTGCCTGTTTAATTGCAGCTGCTGTTCAAAGATAATTAACATGGCATGTTTCTTAGGCATGTTGTCAGCCCAGCCTATCTCAAAGTCTAGGTAAACTTATTCATTCTCTCAAGGTCAAATGAGTTCATTGGCCTGGAGTCACTTCCGAGGATTTTATTTTGGTTACAGTTGCATTTGGTGACGTTTGCACGGCCTGAGTTCTCATTCAGCAACTTTTTTTTTCATTGCGTACTTCAAAGTAATCATGTGTCAGCTTTGACAGGCCATTGCAATTCGCTTAGTGTGAACTGCAAGCATTTGACCAAACTTGGCACGCTTATCATGCACGTTACTATGCCGAATGAGATGTTGATATATTCTCATAAGCCTGATCTACCCTTCCGCTAGTTCTGGTCTTGAGAACGTGGCTTGACCTCACCTTGGCGAGAGTGACTTCAGTTTGTGGCAGGCCGCCCTGCTGGGCGGTGAAGAGGATGACCTCGCGGCCTCCTGAGGCGGCTGCCATGCCCTGACGCACCGGGTATCGGCCTGTCAGGAACGCCGCCCGCGACGGCGTACACGTGGCTGCGGCCGCCAGCGACTGGCTGAACGTCACACCTTCCCGCGCCAGTCGGTCTGGCCGCAAACAGTGTCACTCATGTCACAAACACACCAATGTCGCCAGAATCCCCACCAGAACCACCACCAGAATCACCAGAACCGCACACCATGCTGCGCCAGTCGGTCTGGCCGCAAACAAACAGTGTCACTCATGTCACAAACACACCAATGTCGCCAGAATCCCCACCAGAACCACCACCAGAATCACCAGAACCGCACACCTTGCTGCGCCAGTCGGTCTGGCCGCACTCACACACACAGTGTCACTCATGTCACAAACACAGCAATGTCGTCAGAGTCAGCAACACAATGACCAGAACCGCACACCTTGCCGCGCCAGTCGGTCTGGCCGCACACACAGTGTTATACTGTCACAAACACAGCAATGTCGCCAGAATCTCCACCAGAATCACCACCAGAACCACCAGAACCGCACACCTTCCTGCGCCAGTGGCAATGACTTTCTAGCTCTGAAACTGGCTCTCATTACTCCTTACAGCCGTCGCTAGCCCTTAGTGATTCTCTTTATATCTCAGGGGGTCCTGATCGTCTCATAGGGACCCCTTCCAAGCCTCTTGGGCTTTCCAGTCCAGTCCCCTCTAGCGCTCAGTGACCATTTTCAATAGTCAGGGGTTCTCACCATGAAATTGGCCCCCAGTATTCCTCACAATCATCGTTAGCCTTAGGGACTTCGTAGCTCTCAGGGGGCTTTATTAGACCTCAATGGCCCTCTCAAGCTGCTAGGGACCCTTCCTAGTTATCGACAGCTCTTATGGTTTCAAGAACATTTTAGTCCTGAGGCTGGCCCTAGGTATTCCTCACCTCAATTGCCAGGCAATAGGGATTTTTAACCTCTCGGGGCACCTTGTTCATCCATTAGGGGTCGTTCTCAACCTCAGAAGAATCCCAATCCAGTCCTCTCTGACTTTCACGAGATCCTCTTCATCCATCAGGGCACTCTCCTGCTTGTAGGGGCCCATCATAGTTCCCAATAGTCCTGTATAGCTCTTACCTCGGGGAATCTTAGATCTGGAATGGGTCCCACTAGTCCTTTTCAGCTATCGAGGGTTCTGTTCATCCATCAGGGGCCTTTTCAAACCCAAAGAGCATCCCAGCCATCTCTGACTCTCACGTGCCCTGTTCATTCCTCAGCTGTTAGGGGCACATTTCTGCTCTTCCCAGCTGGTATGGGCATTCCAGCTCTCGGGCGGATCCTCTCTTGTATTCACGGCCCTTGGAAACGCCACTACTGTTTAACAGCCCGGGTCCTTCCATGGGTTGCTCTTTATGTAGCACCGATAACTCTCCACGTCTGTCCAAGGGCTCTTCACGTCAGCCTAGGGGCCCTTCACGCCGGCCCAAGGGCCCTTCATGTCGGCCCAGGGGGCCCTTGTGGGCCCCCTACGCCTACGCCTTGAGGGGCCCTGCGGGCTCCTCGGACCCTCCAGGGGGACGGCTGCCCTCTTCGACCCCCCTGGCTACGTCACTGCCACTGCTCCATATGACTCCCCAGCGAAATTATTTCCATCGCACTAGGTCTTTGCATGAATTTTACCACCACGAGGTGGTGCAGGTGTATCTTTTAGAGATGGCACATGCAAACAGCGAAAGCTGGTGATAAATTGCGTTCAGGACCGTCGGGCGTTTGAAGGTTGTGTGGGAGACACGCTCTTGAATCCTGTGGAACACTTTCCCTTGCAAAAAAATAATGTATGGTAGACATATTCAGTACTATGCTAAATTCGAGAGCACGGTAAGCGTCCATGTCAATCGTAAGATGAAAAGGAAAATCTGCAAGCACAAAATCCGCTTTTTTGCTGAAATGCCACAAGAATTCGCCATCACCATGATTCAGCAACACTTCCGTGGCTCTGTGCACCACAACGTACTGTTGGCCGCTCGGGTAATCAATGAGAAAGCCTCATCCCACTCTGACGCATTTCGTCCCATTCAAAAAGTATCTAGACGCCCAAAAGCCATAAGACGTGATGACATGAAACACAGAATATATCCGCACTCACCGGAACAATGGTAATTGTAACATAGGGAAGGGCATTCATGCCTAACATATAGTGAAAGTAGACTCAAAAGATGGGGTCATTCAATTTAAGCATACTGTGAAAATGTTAGCTCCATCAGGGAAATAAATGCTACCTCCTTCGACCGCCACCCCTCTGAAGTTTCGCTGTTTACGCTCGGACGAGTCGGCCGTCGATACGGGCTAGCGCGACCGGGCGGCACCGGCTTACCGCCACAAATTATCGGCCGTAACGACACGGTATGTGTGAGTGAGCAGGAAGCGCTGCGCCGCGACGAGGCGGTCGTGCCAAGTCGACCAACAACTGCTGTTGGGTGGTTCGTCACAACTATTAAAAGAAACAGACGCGTATAATTGCTTTGTGGTTAAACAGGTGACCCCTCGGTGGGACAGGTGGCCTCATGTTATTAAAAGTCGCGCCTATAGCGGAGCAGCTGCGAATGCGCTATACATTCCTGTGCGCGTGGGTCATCACTTTGTACCCAACTATAAACGTAGGGTCGATATGCAAACCCAACTTCTCCCACAATGCTACAGTTTAAATTCATGAAACTGAACAAAACTAATACATCTCAGATCTAACGATCAATTGAAGCTGCCTTCCGTTTCATGCAAGTTGAAAGGAATAAGTAGACATTGAAGAAGGAAGTGCTTTGGTCCTGGTAGCAATATATTCTGCCATTAATAATGGATCTTAAAATGTCATACACGTACCTTCATCAGTGAACATAAGATTGAAATGAATCTTTCGTTCCAATATATTTTGGTCTGCGTAAAAATACCATCTTAAAAAGTAGCAACAAACATATCTGATATTGGTACCTGGGAGATATCGGGCTTCCACGCCGTATCTCACCTCCCATCTACATCAAATCGAAGCTCCCTCACACCACGCCTTCTCATCTAACAACTTTTTTTTGGCGGCGTGACATCTTGCATCGCCGCTGCAGTTGCGGGTCAGGGACAGACCCCCGACCTGTCTTGCCGTTGTCGGCGCCTGTGCTTTCTCCCTGTTGTCTCTGACCTTGTCCGACCTGCATATTTTGGGTCTCAGTGTGCGCAATTGTTCAGCCTGTAGCGATGACGGCATGTGCATATGCGCGCTGCAGTTGTGGTTTGACACAATCGGCGATGTCGTGTTGCACATTATTTATTCACCTCTGTTGAATGCCCAAGTACCTGAAGCTTCGGAACACTCGATAGTGCATCCAATATTCAAATCTGGTGACCGGCAGGAACAATCTAATTTTCAACCTGGTTCCATAGTTCCAATCAATGTCAAAGGTGTTAAATATGTTTTTCACAATCGGCTTGATTTACTCTTGCCTGCCTAGCAAGCACCTGTCGTCACCTGCCCAGAGTTAGAGCACTGGGTCCCTGTGGGCTCAAGATTGGTGTGAGGAATTGTGAGAGCTCACCAGACAGAGAGCTAGAATTTCCCTCAGAAAAACTACACACATAGCATACACTTATTATTATATTATATATAACTATACATATACATATAGATATACACATAGATATACATAGATGTACACACACACACACTGGCGGATCCAGGGGGGGGGGGGGCATTCCGGCCATGCCCCCCCCCAAGCGCTTCAAGGGGGGCCATAGTGTCTGTTTTGCCCCCCCAAACCAACAAAAGTAAACTGAATTAAAATGCAGTAACCTTTGCTGAGGTTAAAAAATAGCGTTCCGGGTGAAATAATCTCCAATTTTAAAGGTATTTTGCTATAATTGTTTGGAAGCGCAATATGGTAGGATAGTAGATTCTGACGCATCGAGGGTTCTATGCTGTTGAAGTTCTGCTTACAGCAAGAGATGACGAAATCAGCAGTTTCCTTATTCCTTCGTCAGATAGGTTCATGAAGTTTGTTTAGCCAGTAACGGGCAAGCGGACCCAGTGACCCAGATTTCGAAAGCGGAATTTGAAGAGGATGTTTGTGCGAGTGACCAGTTGAGCCCAGTTGAGCAGCATGTTTCGTATGTTGGTGTTGGGGTTGCTAAGATGAAGAGACAGGCTACATTGACTGATTTTTTTCAAGAAGAATAGCAAGAGGAGGTACACTGGCGGATCCAGATTCTGACACACATCGAAGGTTCCATGCTGCTCAAGTTCTGCTTACAGCAAGAGTTGACAAAATCGGATCCGCCAGTGTGTATACGTGCACGAACGTTGACGTGGTACAAGACGTTGAACGTGAACGTGAACGTTTTGGTAAGCAAGAACAAAAATCCGGTAACATAGAAACAGTGGAGGTAGGGTGGGGCCACTACACAGGCAATTATGTTGTCAATTTGTATTTATCTTTTAAAAAAAAAATTAAATGGGTCCCTTTGCCAAATAGTGGTCGAAATCCGGTGCTTTTGACCAAAAATAGTGGGAGAATAGGCACTCTCCAAATCCGTTCGACCCATCCCATGACGCAATTCCTACGTACGCCACTGGAGGAGGGGGAGGGGAGGGGCTGACGCCGAAAACCGAAAGTTGGCCCCCCCAAACCGGTGGGCTAGATCCGCCAGTGCACACACACACACACATATATATATATATATATATATATATATATATATATATATATATATATATATATATATATATATATATATATATATATATATATATATATATATATATATATATATAAAAATATATATCTATATATATATATACATACATATCTATATATATATACATATATATATATATAAATATATATATATATAGTGACCCTTCGAAAACAAAGAGCCCGAAATCCGAGGAGTCTTGAAAAAGTGTGGGACGCTTTCGTCAGATGACTGCCCTGCCACTCCCCCTCCCCCAGACGAAATCCTGGTTACGCCACTGTACCGGAACAGGCTTCTGCTGTTCCGGGTGCAAAAAAGATTTCGCAAGTCTTCTGCTTACCTATGTTTGGTGTGGGCAGCGTAGTGTTCCCGTAACAGCCGAGATCGCCGAACCCAAGGTCATCCACCATGAACACCAAAACGTTTGGTCTGCCTGACGTTGTTTCCACAAGTAGCCAACAGGAAAGCAGCAGGGACATTATGCTGCTAACCTTTGCCATGTTTATCACGTAGCAAGTCATCGTCACCACTATATGCACGTCACGGGCACTTCCATTTGCGGTACGCCACTCCGGAGCACACCCACCCAATAATCCGCTGCCTCCTCGGCTCGCCGCCTGCAACGCGCGATCGAGCACCGGCCTTGGCACTCTGCCAGATTCAGCGGTTTATCGTGTGGCTGTTGGCTCCAACAGGTCAGAGCGACGCTGCCAAGGTGCACAAACAGACGGGTACGCCGAAGTTTGGGTGAAAGCGTTAGTGACGTATTGTTGTGACGACAGGCAAGGTTTATTTTCATGTAAAGTGGATAGTACTCATCAGCGATGCCACCAAGTGAGTGTCACTTTGTATATGCTATGTGCTATATTCCTCGCTTATTGATTTGGTTCCTCAACCGGGATTAAGCTTAACTATTGTGCCCATGGGTTGTGGAATCGGACGTCCATCTTGAGTTCTTGATCAGGGGCACCGCTCAACACTGCTGGTGGTAGGTTGCCACAGGCTTCTATGTGCGGAACACGGCTTAGCGGTTGTGCTACTTTTCTGAGACCCATGCACCGCCTTGTGCCTGAGTCCCATTGCGCCTGCACAGGGATACTAGACAATGTAATCCGTTCTGGCAGGCTGCACATCCCGATGGTTCCGGCGATGGGACGATACTGCACCGTCGTGCACACGGGCTGTGGCGCCGTGCTTACAGCCACAGGGCAAATGTGGCGCAGCTTTTGCGCCACCACACTTAACTCGCCCGCGTGGTGACGAAAACAAATCGACAGGGCCTTCACTAGATACAAATGGTATTCCGGACATCCGGCCACAGCAAGTACGAAGAGATCCAGAAAGGTCCAAGGTTTAGCAAAGAAGACAAATCTGTGGCGGCAGAAGCAGCGAAAACTCGAAGACAGCAAGACCCAAGAGCTCCAGGCACCTTAGACAAGTACTCCGGCGACTCTAGAAGAAAAACCACCCACACAAAATTGGTGTTATTAAATAAATAGGACCTACATGCACCTGGAATGCGTGATCAATGAACTGATATTATACAAATGTTACAAATGTTGCAACTGGAAAGAAGAAGAGAAATACAGTTTGGCAGAACTACGTATCATCGGGACGCAACTGAAAATCTGCACGCAAGCAAGAGCTTGTGCGGAAATAATGATTAATTATACTTTTTCTTAATCTCTATGAATCCTCATAGTGAAGTCACTCTAGGGCACCTAGGCGCAGGTCACGTTGATACTGGCAGTGGTGTCGCCACGAAATTTTTTTCAGGGGGGGCAATGTTGATAGGGGCTTCCTGCTCCCCGAAAGGGGGCCTCCACTGTGTTAGGGCCTCCTATTGTTTTTTAGGCTCTTAGTATGGTTCAAGAATGGGAGACATGATTTCATATTTATGTCTTGTTTGTCCTTGGCATGGTGCATCATTTACGCAACACGCAATAGCAATAATCATTTTTTTTCGCTGAGAACTGAGCCATGCCAGGGTATAAATAAGTAAATGTGGATAAATACCTAAGTGCCAAAACAAACCAATGCCTTAATGCTTTCTCGAACAGAAGAATCTTCCCGTTGGCCTCTTGATTCCAGCGAGCTGGCGGGGCTGGTGCTAAGCATATCTTAAAGATATCTCCCATTGCTCAACCCATTTCTATGTCCACCAAGTCTAATTGAATATAGCTAGATTCACCACTTATGTTAGTCATTCCCACCAGCTTGATGTCAAGTAAGTTTAAACGATCATTTCTCAGTCCTAGGACGACAATTTCGCGAAGGTGACAACGAGAAGTGGATTGAATTTGTTTTCTGATCCTCATCTTAGGAATTTATTTATTTTTATAACATTTGGTGCTGGCTGCAAGGCACTTGGCACAGAAGCTAAAATAACAAATCCTCCGCAAATAAATTCACGGCAAGAACAAGCATTGAACAACAATGCATCAATGTAACAATGACACTGCATAAATAATGCAAAACCTTCAAATTCCACGCTGTCACGCCCATGGTTTTCGCTGTGCTGTACCCTTTTGTAAATTATGTCGTTGAGAAGGTATTGAAGCTGGGAAGCTCTAATCATACAGGCTGTAATCACAGAAGAAAAGTTTGTAGAAAGAACGTATTTGTATTTGGAGGGGGTCCACCTACTAAAAAGTCTTCCGATTTAGACCCCTATTTTGTCAAAGGGGACCTTTTTAAATAACATAATTAAGTGACCACCTGAATTATCCTGTCGAGGGGCCTAGTCTACCACTATCGTTTCTGATTCGTCGGATTTCAACCCTAGCTCCCCCACCATGTTCGAATGTATTATTTTGGTATCCCTTGATAAGTCACCTCGCACTGCTGAAATTACACCTACACAAATCACTTTAAAATGTAAAATTTCCCAATTTCAGACATTCTAGTTCATAGTACCCGGTCGCCACGACGCCAACGTTAGTGCACGTGCACACCCATCTTGCGCATTCGGCGCATTCGCCACACTTTGTGCGATGCTACGGATTCTGCTGGGCCTCCTACGCTTTGCTAATTGCTGCCACATGATAGACTTGCGCCATATCTGACGTGATGAAATGCTTCGTATGGGCGTGCGCTGCGAAAATTCGATTAATGAAATTCGATCATTGGTTCCCTACTTCCCATATTTTATGGTGAAGAAAGGCGGATACCCGCTGAGCTTTCATGCACCTCATATCTTTGATTAAACCTGCTTCCAGGTTGGCTACCAAACCGAGTCCCTGCCTGAGTGTCCAAAGACCCGAAACGGGTCTTTGGACCCGTTTCGTATTTCTTCGTCTACGGATGTGTCTTAGGGCTCCAATCCATTTTTGTTAGAGGCCCAACGCATTTTCGAAATCCCTGCTCGTTTTAGGGTTTTGCTGCTTTTTTGTGCACCGATGATTTTTCTTAGTTGTCAGGGCGCTTTCAAAGATACCGATGTGTTTATTTAGTGCTCGGTCTCTTTGTTCGTTTTGGAACCATGCTGCTTTTTTCGGCCCCAGCATCTTTTTGAGGCCTTGTGCGGTCGCATGGCCCCTGTGTGCCTTGAGAGCTTCCGATGTATTTTTTTTCGAGCTCCCGGTATGTTTATTTAAGGCTGCGACGCATGTTTTAAGGCCCTGTCGCTTTTTGCGAGACTGCGCTTTAGAGGGTCAGTTGCATTTTCGGTCCCCGTTGTGCTCTTAGGGTCCCGCTGTGTATATTTCGGGCTTCTGACGCACATTTGTGGGGCCCCAATACGATTTTTGGGGCTTCGGTACGATATTTATGGGTCCTAGCGCGACTTATCGCGCCCAGGCGCGTGGTTCCGGGGACCCAACGCCAGTTATCTGGGCTCATCGCCATTTGTGTGGATCTCTTCTGAATTTTCTTTAAATTCTGAACCCATCCTGATTTTTCGAGTAACTGGCGCCATGTTTTTGTATCTCACCTCAATTTTCTTCGAGCTCCGGTATGTTTTTCCATGCCGTACGCGATTTGTGAAGGCATCTGATGATATGTTCGGTGCTCTAGAACCATTTTCTTGACCCGGACATTTTTTGGAATCCATCCTTATTTTGGAGGGTTCCGGTTTTATTTTTCGGATACCGATGCGACTTTGGGGGTCACACGATGCTTATGTGGGGCCCTAGACGCCAATTGCTGGCAGACCTGACGTGAATTTTTGATGCCCAGACCAAATGTTTGGTACTACCGATGGGAATTGTGGGTCCAAGCGCGATATTTGGTGGGACCGGTTCGAGTCTGCGGGGCGCGTTATACTTAGCTGTGGACCCAACGCGATCTTGGCGGTTCCTGTTGCAGATTTTCGGGCCTCGGAGCGAGTTTTCTAGGGCCCGCCGTATTTACTTGGAGCCCCTACGCGAATTCTGGTGGACCGACGCGAATTTGTGTGGCCCCAGCGCGACTTTTGGGGGCCTCGGCTCGATTCTTGGGAGCATATCCCTCTTAGGAGGGAGGGACATTTGCCCCTTTGATATGCCACTGCGGCCACCGGAGGAGTTTTTTTCTCAGCCGATTGCACCTTTCGGAGTATAAAAGCCCTCCGCGTAATTTGTCCGGACCTGTTCTTAATTTTCCGGTGTTGGGGTCAATTCGATCGAGTCTTGGTGTGAACTTTTGGACATTGAGTTCTGTTTTTTTTTAAAGGTCCTGATGTGATATTTTTGGGTTCCGGTACGATTCTTCGGTCTCCAGGTGCGATTTTTTGTCGGTGCCCTGACACGTTTTTTCCAGTGTCCAACGGGTTTTGGGGGACTTTGACCCGATTTTTTGGGGCGCAGGGTGACATTCCGGTTGATAATTGATTTTTGGGGCAGCTGCAACCTTTAGGGTCCAGGCGCGACCTTTTTGGTCCCCAGTGAGATTGTCAAGGGCTGCGACGCGACTTTTTTTTAGTCCAATGTAATATTTTGTGTCCCGACGTCATCTGCTTGGATCCCTAGCGCGAGTTTTAGCGACCTGGACACTTTGTGGGGGTCCAATACGTTTTGGATGCTTTTGGTGTCATTGTTGGGGCCCCAGAGTGATTATCCATGTCCGGATTGTTTTTCGCTGCCCCAGCTTCATTTGTGTCCCAATGATACTGTTGGGGAACGGTACGACCTATCGTGCCCCTAGCGTGATTTTCATGGTCCGGGCGTGACTTTTTGGTACCCCTAGGCTCAGCGTGATTTGCAGGGGCTCCGGCCGGATCTTTTTGGGCCCATATCGTGTTTTTCAAGTACCCCGGCACGACTCCTACCATTTCAGGGGGTTCTTGCAAATTATAGGCCTCCTCTCGCGTCTTAGGGGTCTCGTCTCATTTCCTGGAGCCTCTTTACCGGTTTTGGATGTCTCCTCGTGCGTCCTACCCTCCTCCATATTCAATGGTCCTCCTCCCCCGTTTTGGAGGGCCTCCTCCCACATCCTGGGGCCCCTTTAACATGACATGGGGCTTCCTCTCATGTTTCAGGGGCATCCTCTGCCAAATTAGGGGCTTCCTGCCACGCCTCGTGGGCCTCCTCATTTGTCCTCGCAAAGCTTGAGGGGTCTTGAGGGGATCTTCAATTTAGGAAACCTCGCCTCCTTCCATACCTGCTACCTATCCCACTCCCATCTTCTCTCATTTCCTTGGAATTCCTTCCGGTCATCGGGGCCTAATTTGGCCCTGGAGACTTCCTATTCCGTCTTGAGGGACTCCTCTCGAGTCCGGCAGGGACCTCCTGTTCTCTTTTAGAGGCTTTCTTTTTCAAATTAGGGGCCTCCTCTCACGTCTTGGGGGCCTCCTGTTCTGCGTTTTCATTCTATATTTGCCCATTTTAAGGGTGGCCTCTTATGTCTTGGTGGACTCCTCTTCTCTCTCAGGTGCCTCCTCTTCCAAATTACAAGCAACCTTTCCTATCTCAATTACCTTGTCATTTCCTGGGAACCTTCTTACCCGTCTTGAAGCCTTCTTTCTCGCCTGGGAGCCATCCCTCTTGTCTAATGGCCCTTCTCTCCTATTTTAGGGGCTTCCTCGTTCATCATAGGGTCTCATTTCCAATCTTATATCGTCCTCTTCCGAATTAGGTGCTTCCTGCCACTTTTCTGGATCATCCTATTCTATCTTGGTGGAACCTTGCCCGTTTTGGGGACTGCTTTTGCGTCTCCGAAACCTCATTTCATATCCACTGGCTTTCTCTTCCGCCTTAGGGCCTCCTCTCATTTTCTGAGGTTTTCCTTCCCGTATTGTGGCCTCCTTCGCAATCATGGGGCCTCCTTTGCAATCCTGAGGGCCTCCTTTGCAATCCTGGGGGCCTCCTTTGTAATCCTGGGGTCCTCCTTTACAATCCTGAGGGCCTATTTTGCAATCCTGTGGGCCTCCTTCGCAATCCTGAGGGCCTCCTTTGCAATCTTGGGGGCCACCTTTGCAATCCTGGGGGCCTCCTTTGCAATCCTGGGGGCCTCCTTTGCAATCATGGTGGCCTCCTTTGTAATCACGGGGGCCTCCCTTGCAATCCTTGAGGCCTCCTTTGCAATCCAGGGGTTTCCTTTGCGATCCTGGGGCCTCCTTTGCAATCCTGGGGCCTCCTTTGCAATCCTGAGGGCCTCCTTTGCAATCCTGGAGTCCTTTGCAATCCTGGGGCCTCCTTTGTAATCCTGGGGGCCTTCTTTGCAATCCTGGGGGCCTCCTTTGCAATCCTGGGGGCCTCCTTTGTAATCCTGGGGACCTCCTTTGTAATCCTGGGGGCCTCTTTTGCAATCCTGTGGGCCTCCTTCGCAATCCTGGGGGCTCCTTTGCAATCCTGAGGGCCTCCTTTGCAATACCTGGAGGCCTCCTTTGCAATCCGGTGGGCCTCCTTTGCAATCCTGGGGGCCTCCTTTGCAATCCTGAGGGCCTCCTTTGCAATCCTGGGGGCCTCCTTGGCAATCCGGTGGGCCTCCTTTGCAATCCTGGGGGCCTCCTTTGCAACACTGGGGGCCTCCTTTGCAATCCTGGGGGCCTCCTTTGCAATCATGGGGCCTCCTTTGTAATCACGGGGGCCTCCTTTGCAATCCTAGGGGCCTCCTTTGCAATCCTGAGGGCCTCCTTTGCAATCCTGGAGTCCCTTGCAATCCTGAGGGCCTCCTTTGTAATCCTGGGGGGCCTCCTTTGCAATCCTGAGGGCCTCCTTTGCAATTTTGGGGGCCTCTTTTGAAATCCTGGGGGCCTCCTTTGCAATCCTGGGGGCGTCCTTTGAAATCCTGGATGCATCCTTTGCAATCCTGGGGGCCTCCTTTGCAATCCTGGGGGCTTCCTTTGCATTCCTCGGGGCCTCCGTGCGAATTGTTGGCACTCTCTTGATTTCTGGGGCCTCCTATCTTCTCCTAGGTGACTCCTTCTTCAAATTAGGGGCCTCCTCTCACGTCTTGGAGGCCTCCTCTCATGTCTCGTCGGCCTCCTTGCTCACTTTTTTCCTGTGCATTTCTGGATAGGGGCCTCCTCAAATTTCAGGGGGGCGGCGCCCCCAGTCTCACGGCAGGGGGGCGACTGCCCCCTCTGCCCCCCGGTGGCGACGCCCTTGGATACTGGCATCCGTCCCCACCGCGACAGCACAATCTCATCCGCTCGACACCGAACACAACGTCCATTGGTCCATTGGTCAGGGTCAAAGTGGTTAATGACCACTTTGACCCCAATTTTAGAGGTCACTGGTTGACCTAGCACCTATGTCAGATACGTCATTCGGTCGTCCGATTCACTGCGATTCGCAACGAATCATTCAATTCGTTGCGAATCGAATCGTCATTCGATTCGCAAAACGCAGAAAAAGCCTACGGTGACAATTTGGCGGTGCTGTCTGGCATAAATTGGGAGCAATTCCCAGAGGAGTTCCGGCTTTTTCATGAATTGCCTGGTTTGAGGTTAATTTTCGTGACCTGGGAGGTCACCGGTTGACCCAAAACAATAAAACCAATAGCATTCGACAGTTCAGAACAAAAGCAATACGGTGGTCTTCACTTCTTCGCTCTATTCTTCTTAGTTTTCAAACGGCCAGGTCCCGGTAGGGTGAGGTAGTCAGAAAGCCCCAGTAGGGTGATGTTAAAGGTCTTATCCAGTAGGATAAGTTAAAAAGTGCGATTGTGACCAATCAAATTGCATTTTTCGAGAACAAAAAATAATGCACTGGAAAACGTGGTTAAAATTAAATTTTGCGTCCTAAAAACGGTTACCAATTTTACAATTTTGACTTTCAATGCAAATGACAAGCCCAATTGGACATTCCAACGCAGTATCAAAACCGGTTTTGGCTGTTTGACTCTTGCGTTAATTATACGAGGGCTAGATACAGATTCGACACCAAGATCCGGTTCTGGCCATCGGGCAACGGTTCTGACCTGCAAAAAAGTGGCAGCTCTAGACGCCGCTTGCTTGGCAAAGTGAACTGAGTGGTCAGTTGCCGATTGACACTGGCCGGACGTGAGCGCGCCTAGAATGTCGCAAGGATCCGCCAAGCAAGGTGATAATGGCGTGGAAGTTCATATCCCTCATGATGGACGACAATCAGTCGACGAGAAATCACAGGTCAGCAAAGATCGAGTTCCTATACTTTTGGTGGGGCCTAGGCCCACCATGTTTCCCTTGGTCCCGCCACCTCCTTGTTCTCTTAACATGGAACCATACGGGTGGGTCCCACCAACTAAGTTGTCGGTACTAAGAGCCTCCTCGCATTGGTTCCACCAATAACTTTCAAGCTTCTCCACCGATACACCAATACGGACCAGTGTGTGCAGCCGCTGACCGGCTGTCGACAAGCACCTTGTCTGATGTGTCGTTGATGGCTTTCTCGGCCGATGTTGCTTTCGACATGGTGAACGCGAAATAACCAACGTTGTCATTGCCACCAAACGCCGCAAAATAACTAACATCATTGTGCCCGAACCCCACCCCCCAAAAAAGAAGTAACGTTGGCATTGAGCCCTAAAGCCCCAAAATAACCAACGTTGTCATTGCCACCAAAAGCCCCAAAATAACTGACATCATTGCGCCAACTTGACGAAAACTTCTGTTCATCAAGCACGGGTAACCGGACAAAAGTGCATAAATGAAATGCACGTATGGTAATTGTACTTACGCAAATGCACGTAAGTAAATGTACGCAGGCATATATGCACGTATGGCAAATGTACGTAAACGCAGCAGTTCGTACGGCAAATGTACGTAAGCACAAGTGTACGTACGCGCAAAAGTACGTAATCACGAAAGTAAGTTAACGCAAACTGACGTTAGCGCAATCCTAAGACAAATGTATATAAGGTCAAATGTATGTATGGCAAATGTGCGTAGTACGCATGTGTAAATGTACGTGTGACAGACGCGCGCAAGAGCAGGCGTACGTACACGCAAAGATGTGCATGGCAAATGTACCTATGACAAATGTTCGCAACATAGCTGGAGACATTTGCCATACATACTCTGGTGCGTGGAGGGATGCGTCCGCTCCCTCGTTTGGTACCGTGATGACGTTAAGTTGTCATTTTCAACATTTTCGAACTTGAATTTCCCCTTGGTTTGGTGAGAGTTCTTCTTCCTTAGTTCGTAGACACAAATGCACGTGTGGCAAATGTATGCAACCAAGTGTGCGAACTGTGCGACTGTGCCAACTGTGTGAAAGTGGCAATGTACGTAAGCGCAAATGTAAATAAGCAGTAATGGGCGCTATATGACCATTGCAGTAGATGCGCCCTTTAAACCCAAATCACTAACTAACTAACTAACTAACTAACTAAATTAACAGTAATGGTCGTACGCGACATTGCAGATGTGTACCATCAATAACTTGCTTTAATAACGAAAATGCAGGGGCGGTCAGAGGAAACCAAATGGTGTGAGGCCAAACAAAACCCTGACTGCACCCCCCACACAAACAAAACCCTAACTGCACCCCCCCCACACAAACAAAACCCTAACTGCACCCCCCCCACACAAACAAAACCCTAACTGCACCACACCCCCCCACAAACAAAACCCTAACTGCACCACACACCCCCCCCACACAAACAAAACCCTAACTGCACCACCCCCCCCACACACACAAACAAAACCCTAACTGCACCCCCCCCACACACACAAACAAAACCCTAACTGCACCCCCCCACACAAACAAAACCCTAACTGCACCACACCCCCCACACAAACAAAACCCTAACTGCACCCCCCCCACACACACACAAACAAAACCCTAACTGCACCACACCCCCACACAAACAAAACCCGAACTGCACCCCCCCCACACAAACAAAACCCTAACTGCACCACACACCCCCACACAAACAAAACCCTAACTGCACCCCACCCCCCACACAAACAAAACCCTAACTGCACCACACCCCCCACACAAACAAAACCCTAACTGCACCCCCCCCACACACAAACAAAACCCTAACTGCACCCCCCCCACAAACAAAAAAATCCTAACTGCACCACCTCCCCCCCCACACACAAACAAAACCCTAACTGCACCACCCCCCCCCACACAAACAAAACCCTAACTGCACCACCTCCCCCCCCACAAAAAAAATGCACAGATTGCGGCCACAGATTGCACCAAGTTGTTAGCTTCCGACCTCGTGACGTGGCCTAAGGTCACGCTGGTACAATGCATAGCTTGCTAAGACAATCATTTCAGTCATCGCTGCTTGGAAAGTAAGTCCGAAGAAAGGTTAAACCAGGCCAAAAAGGGTCAATTCAAACGAGGTCGGGTCATGGTCATTGGTTGGCCATTCAATGTCATGTCGCACGAGCTATGTAACGCTGAAACTGAATTCTGACATGACTTCACAAGGAACAGCAACATCCTGTGCAAGATGGTATGATGTAGAATAACATGCTTCTTGACTTGAATTCATGTAATGGGCCTTTGACCCATATTTTAACCCAGAATGCTTCTTGCATACTCTATCATTTTCAGCGTGAAGTATTACCCCAAAATTGAATATTCCCACTCAATACGGTACAAAAACGCGAATATTCACCTGACCTGGGGTCAGTAGCCTTGACCTTACTAAACATTTCGAGATAGAAGGCTGTCTGTCCTCATGAACGGATAACATGATCCGGGTGCATAGCCAGAATTTTCGTAGCGAGGGAAACCAAGCCAAAGAATGTCATGAAATGGAGATCGCTTTCAGCGTGCGAAGCGCGCCCAACATTTCTGGTTTTGCGTTGTGAAAGTCTTTTGAAAATATTTGTGTCATCTGGTGCATTTTTGGTTGCTAAGGGGTGGATGGGGGTCCACCCACCCTTGGCTCCGTCTAAGGGGTGGATGGGGGTCCACCCACCCTTGGCTCCGTCTAAGGGGTGGATGGGGGTCCACCCACCGTTGGCTCCGTCTCTGACATCTGATCTGAGTTTGATGCTTCTATGCTGCAACCATTTCGAATGGCGGCACTTTGAAGATTTTGGAACATTGCTCACCTTGACCCATCCCATGTCATGGCCTTCAATATCCTGGAAATGAAATGCGTACGAGATATGTGTTCGGGGTATGTGTTAGAGGTATGTGTGTTCTAGACATGTAAATCGTATGCATAAGAAACTATTGAACATTTTGTGTCTCTGCGTCTGCTCGTTTGGCCACTATCCCTGACAAACCAGGCGGGGATAGTTCTCGAGAATCGAGAGCCCCCATCCACATTCCTCCCGGTCCGCCGAGAGTTAAGGGGAACAAACGGTGGTTGGGAGTATTTTAAAAATTGAGTGGCAAGGGCTATTTGACACCGTTTCTTCCAATGCATCACCATAGGGTTAATCCTGAACTTGCTCAGAAGTTGCAAGTGTGGCATATGCCAAACCTACCCTCTATAGTTCTCCGCCCATGGAAACAAGCATCGGAGTGCAGTGGCTTACCTAAAACAACTAGATATCCCATATGCCAATGATGCAAATCAAGTGAATGCTTTTGATAACTTTATATCTACATTTAGGTATGATAACAAATTTTATCTGCAGAACATAACGTGAGAAGTACTGGCATGTCAACAAGGCATAACACTTCTGCATGCTGAAAACGAATATGGCCGTGATCACAACAAATGATGAACAGAGTATTTATATTTAATGGAATATTGCATACATGACTCCATTTGTGAACCTAATTAAAAAATATGGTATGAAATTATGAAATGCTATGCAAGCATGAATATGCAAACACCATTCCAAAGTTTATGATCAAGAAAGGTCAGGCACTTAAATGCCATGGACCTCACCTGGGCGTCCCAAAGCAGCGCTGGCCTCCCGGTCCTTTTCAGATACATGTAATTTTTCGTCATAGGATAGGGAATAAAATGAAATTTCAAGGATTACACCAGTGAGATTTATCATGATTGATGATGATCTTTATTTGCAAGGCATTGGTTTATGAAGGTCATCATGAAAAAGGTCATATAGGAAGGTCATCAAAAGCAAGGTATTAGATATAGACATGGATACAAATAGAAGTTGGCTTGGTTCAAGGAACTGGCATAACTTGTGAAACCTAACATTATACAATAAACACATCCAATCACTACTTGAAGCGAACCAAGTTGAATTGAAGGAAACAGGAAGCCCTGAAACGCCCCGACTGCACCCCCAGAAAGGAGAAATCTCATAACACACCTTGACTGCCCCTCGCCCAAGTGAAGCAGAGAATGTCCCCATCAACAGGAGGTCTCCTACAATTTTAGCCTCCTTGCAAAATGTTTGGTTGCACCATTATGTCTCACATGCAACAAAAACTGATACCTGCATCACATAAAATAGCCACAGAATTCAAAACAAGACCACAAGCACTGCTTTAAGTAAAAATGCATAGTAAGGTCAGCCATAAAACAAGATGAAGCAAAACATGCCGAAAAGTGTCATCAGTAGATGTCATAACACTTCCAGTTTCATGCGTGGTTCATAGAAGGAAAAAAAGTTGATAACGTCCGCATAAAAAAGTTGATAACGTGAACTCTAATTTTAATGCTCTGCCGCCATGGCTGGAGGTCCCGGTCGGGGGGGGGGGGGGGGGGGTCGATGTTTGTTTTGATCCGGTGTGTGGCAATGTTTGTTTGTCAATGTTTTGATCCGGTGTGTGGCAGACCAAGATTGGCAGGCTGACAAAGTTGTATGGTGTTCGTCCTCAGGGCCTAAATTCAACACGTAGGTGATCAGTTAACTTAATCAGCTCTGTAGTACACATCGTGCACTATAGAATATCTGCCACTTGAAACGAAATGCTTCAACTACATCACGTGGCCCCCGGCTGAAGCGGAATGAAAGCGCTTATTTTGGGGACCAACAATTCAGTGCAAAATAGCTCACAGGTGACAACACACGGCATCCCATAAAGTCATAACGTGTTCAGACTTAAGAGCCATAAGGGCCCATCCTGAATTCAATTCGATGACTAGTTCTCTTCTTCCCACGTTTTCCGGTGGCTAAAAATCCGGATAACCGCTTAGCTTTGACGCACCTCATTTCTGATTAAATACGCTCCCAGATTGGCTACCGAACTAAGTCTTGTTAGGTGTTCTTTTTTGGATCTTTCGGTTTTACTTTGTCTTCAGATGTGTTTTAGGGCTCCAGCCAATTTTTGTTAGGGGCCCGGCACATTTTTGCGACCAGACTCTTTTTTAAAGGTTTGTTGCTTTTTTGTGCACCAACAATATTTTTGTTAGGCATCGGCGCGCTTTCGCAGACACCGAAGTGTTTATTTAGTGTGTGGTCTTTTTGTTCCTTTTCTAGGACCATGTCGATTTTTGAGGGTTCTAGCCTGTTTTTGGGGCTCCATACGGTCTCAAACCCCGCTGTGCTTTGAGGGTCCCGTTGTGTTTTGATTTTTTAGCTCCCGATGTGTTTGTTTAGAGCTGCAAAGCATGTTTTAAGGCCCTGTCGCTTTTTTGCCAGACTCGGTACGTTTTGGAGGGCCCGGTGCATTTTCGTCCTCCAGTTGTGCTCTCGGGGTCTCGCTGTGTTTATTTGGGGTTCCCCGCTCATATTTGTGGGACCTCAGCACGATATTAGGGGCTCAGGTATAATTTATCGGGGTCCTGTCGCGACTCTTCGGGCTCAGGCGCGTGGTTCAGGGTGAATTCCGACGGCAGTCTTCTGGACTCGACGCAATTTTTGGTGACTTACTCTGAATTATGTAAAGTCCAAGTCACGGCCTGATTGTTTCGGGCCTTCGGCGACATTTTTGTTTCCCGTCGCGATTTGTCGAGCTCCGGTACGATTTTCTGTACCGCATGCGATTTGTAAGGGGATCTGGTGGTATGTTTTGGCTAAGGTGCGATTTTCCTGGCTCGGACATTTATTTTTCGGAATATCTTTATCTTGCAGGGCTCCGGCTTGATTCTTGTCGGGTTCCGATGCGATTCTGGGGCCACGCTGTGCTTATTTGGAGACATCGACGCCAATTTTTGGGAGACCCAAGGAATTGTTGATGCCTCGACCAGAATTTATGCGACTACCGACAGGAATTTTGGGTCCCAAACGCGATATTTGGGGAGTTTGGCGCTATTTCACGGGGCGCGTTGTACTTATCTGGGCCCCACCGCGATTGTGGCGTTCCTCGGCGCAAATTTTCGGGCCCGGTGCAAGTTTTTGGTGTCCGCTGTATTTATTTATAACCCATAATTCTGGGGGACCCGTCGCGAATATATATTGCCCTAGAACCATTTTTGGGAACCCCGGCGCGATTCTTGGGTTCTTGGGAGCGCACCTCTTTAGGATGGAGGGGGGATTTACTTCTTTAGTATGCCACTGCGGCTGCTCAACGAGTTTTTTTTTCATCCGATGGCACCCCTCAGAGTAGAAAGGCCCTCAGGAGAACTTTCTTTCGGGACCTGTTCTGAATTTCCCGGTGCTCTGGTGGACTCGATAGAGTTCCTTTGTGATTTTTTTGGTTCCACTTCTATTTTTGTAAACCTCCTGCGTAAGATTTGTGGGCCCCGGTACGATTCTTCGGGCTCCCGGTGCATTTTTTCGGTGATCCAACGCGCTTCTTTTCCGGGGCCCGACGTTTTTTGGGGGTCTTTGGGGGGTCTTTGGCGCAATTGTTGTGGCCGCAGAGTAACATTTCGGGAAGAAATTGATTTTTGGGAAGCCAACTGCGACCTGTGGGGCTCGGGCGCGACTTTTTGGGCCCCTAGTGTGATTTCCCAGAGCAGCGGCGAGACGTTTTTGGGTGCAAGTGCGATTCTTGGACCCTGTCGTCATTTGATGGGATGCCTACCGCGAGTTTTAGTGGCCTCGACACGTTTTCGGGGGCCCAACACGTCTTGGTTTCTTTTGGAGCGATTGCTGGGACCACAGAGCGATTTTCCATGTCCGGACTGTTGTTCTTCGTTGCTCCGGCTTCATTTATTGAGTGTTCCCAATGTGACTTTTGGGGCATCGGTGCGACCAGTCCAGCCCCTAGCGTGATTTTGAGGGGTCAGGGCGCGACTTTTTTGTACCTTCAGGTTCAGCGTGATTTTCAGGAGACCCGCCGAACCTTTTAGGGTCCCTGTTGTGATTTTCTGGAACCCCGGCACGACTTTTTTCGGCCTGTGATTTTCAGGGCTCAGGCGTGAACCTTTGAAAACCCCAGCATGATTTTCAAGGGCCCAGCCCGTCTTTTTGTGGCCCCCATCGTTGGTTGGTTGGTTGGTTATTTGGGTTTAGGGGCGCATCGACTGCGTTGGTCATATAGCGCCCATGACCCCCATCGTGATTTTCAAGGACCACGGCACGACTTTTTTGTGCTCCCAGCGTGATTTTCAGGGGCCCAGTCTGACTTTTGGGGGGACCCAGCGCGATTATCAGGGGCCCTTCTTTTGGAAGATTGGGTCAGGGTTCCGATCTTTTGGAACCCAGCGTGATTTTGAGGGCCCGGCCAGTCTTTTTGGGGCCCAGCGTCATTTTCTGGGGCCCCGGCGATACTTTTTGGTTCCCAGCGTTATTTCCAGGGGCCCGGCCCGACCTTTTAAGGCCTTAACGTGATTTTCCGGGGCCCTGGTGCGACTTATCGCGGTCCCGGCTCGACTCTTTGGGGCCCATCGGTATTTTCTGGGGCCCCGTCCCACCTTTTGGAGCCCTCAGCGTCATTTTAGGGTCCCGGAAGGATTTTTGAGGCCCCCAATGTGATTTTCATGGGCATTGGTGGGATTTTGGGTGCCCCAAGCATAATTTTCAGGGGCCTCTGCGCAACTTTTTGGGGGCCTCCGATGTCATTTTATCAGCCCCGATACGATTGTTGGTAACCAGCAGGGTTTTTATGGAGCCTGGCGCCATTTTTCCGAACCCCGACGCGATTATTGGGGGCCGACAACCTCTCAGAGGGGACTGCTCCAATGCCCCCCTTTGGTACGCTACTGCGCATGTCCAAATTATTTTATAGCTTAACAATGACGTTTATGGAGTACATCGCACAAAATCGACTTTCCTATGACCATTTAACTGCTTGCACCACAAGTAGTGTTCAGAAATATGCACACTGTCATTGGCCTAAATTCATCCCATTATCTTCGGGGTTCTTAAATCTCAGCATGGACGTACACATCACTGGACGATGAAAAGCCTCGATAGTAGTCTCGGTTGTAATTCGGTGTTTTAGTACTTTTAGTACAAATGTCTTCATTGAATAGATTCTGGGACCAGAGTGTTTGCTAAGCAGAGATAGTTACATATATCATGAGTCCACCATCTGACCGAACCATTTCTGTTGAAAGACATAATTTGAATTCAATGTTTAGCGTGCTGTCAATGCCACTACGCAGTTACCCAGCTGAAGATCCACTCGGGTTAGTTGCCATGCTCGTCATGTGCCTTCTCAGGCCACATGACAAGCATCACTCGTCACTGGTCACATCACTCTTTATATCACTCCTCATGTGACCTCGTCAGGTCGCATCACGAGCGCGTAATCCTCCCGGGGGATTCTGAAATTCTGAGAGGCGTTCTCGCACTTGAAATTGATATAATAGGGTGTGGACTTCATTATTGTACCTATGCTACCATAATAAATTATGGAAATAAGTACTTCGCCATGTTGGATGCCAGTACCGAGAATACCCAGACATCTTACTGAAACAGTTGGATATCTGTGTGCTGTGCCCAACTGTGAAAATCCATTGAAATGTGGATACTTTTACGTTCCGCCTCATACTACAGTGTCAGATACACAATGGGTGTATCTGGCAGTAATTTATATGCTTCAATAATCAAAGTACGTATAAATGTTGAAGTGTATGGCAGCTAGGACCAAGACCATGCATAATAAATACATCGTTATGTAATATCAAGGCAAGGAACTTGCACTTGCGAATTGTATGTCTTACATTGATTGTGTTACGCTACTGCCTTCAGTCTTTATAATTGTATACCATAGGCAATATTAGTGAAATCGATGTTAAATATGTTAGCAGTCAAAGAACCACAGTGAAACTGTAGTATAAATATATTTTGGTACTGGCTGGCACATCATATGCTTTATAATATTTTCACGACGGAATATAAGGTGTGAATATCCATACATCTGTTGCATTACATCAATTCCTGAATTAGTTGCATTGTTGTAAGGTCATGTCCAAGTATGCATGTCTTTAAAAATTAAGTGCTACGATGTGATATGTGCAGATTTTACGTAGTTATAGATAGCAGGGAGTTTTTCCCATATTCTAATGTGTGCATGCTGCTTTTTAGGAAGTTAAATGTCTCAAAAGTGGGTGGGCCAGCTACCATTGTTGCCCCCCCTCCCCACACACACACTTTGAAAAGTGGGTGGGCCATGGTCCCCCTGGTCCCCCTGTTCCTACGCCTATGGTGAGACGAGCAACTTACCCCTAGACTACTCGTCCTCTCAATGAACGAAACCAACTGTCCAAATTACACAATGGCAGAACATTATTCCCCGACCTGGAGGAGGTCCAATCCGGCATTATTCTGCCTCTAGAACAAATTGGTGGTGTCTCCCCTGGCTGGTGTTACGGGCTATTGCAGGTGACATGTTGTGCATTGCCGATGCTGCGGCTGCTGGCAGGTGACATGTTGTGGTCTGCAGATGCTGCGGCTGCTGCGGCCGCTGGTAGGTGACATGTTGTGGTCTGCAGATGCTGCGGCCACTGGCAGGTGACATGTTGTGGTCTGCAGATGCTGCGGCTGCTGCGGCCGCTGGTAGGTGACATGTTGTGGTCTGCAGGTGCTGCGGCTGCTGCGGCCGCTGGTAGGTGACATGTTGTGGTCTGCAGATGCTGCGGCCACTGGCAGGTGACATGTTGTGGTCTGCAGATGCTGCGGCTGCTGCGGCCGCTGGCAGGTGACATGTTGTGGTCTGCAGATGCTGCGGCTGCTGCGGCCGCTGGTAGGTGACATGTTGTGGTCTGCAGATGCTGCGGCTGCTGCGGCCGCTGGTAGGTGACATGTTGTGGTCTGCAGGTGCTGCGGCTGCTGCGGCCGCTGGCAGGTGACATGTTGTGGTCTGCAGATGCTGCGGCTGCTGCGGCCACTGGCAGGTGACATGTTGTGGTCTGCAGATGCTGCGGCCGCTGGTAGGTGACATGTTGTGGTCTGCAGGTGCTGCGGCTGCTGCGGCCGCTGGCAGGTGACATGTTGTGGTCTGCAGGTGCTGCGGCTGCTGCGGCCGCTGGTAGGTGACATGCAGCAGCTGGACGCATTCCTGGACGCTCGAGGTGGCCGCAGCACACTAGTCTGCATGTGTGCTGACATCATCACCACTACCCTGAGAGCAATTGGTCAGGTGAGCTCCCTCATACGGTGGATGTCTTTATGTCGACAGAGTGCAAGGAATCTATGGCGAGTTCCACCTTGATATGTCACGGCTTAGGCTGGTAGTGTTTAGATAACTGCACATTAAGGCATTTATTTGTCTGCATCCCACAGATACCTGGCCATCAGCATTGGCTGCTTGATTGCGCATATGCTGCTTGCTGCTGCTTGGCCGCTTTATTGAATGCGCGGTTTTCACCAGTTAGAATTTCGGATATTTTCGGAAAATACTGTGTAGTAATGAACGCATGCCTACCTTGTCATGATATTGCACAATTGCATAATTGCATATTCACCTTCACCTTCACATCTTATGCCCGCGATGGCAGATGGTTAAATTCATGTGGTAGATAAAAATACCATAATTCTTAAACAAAAGCAACATATTCCGCCTCTATGCACCATAGTTAGTTCATAATTGTTCGGAAAACGGTACGAAAGCGGTAATGAGAAGCACATTTTGTGTGGAGGTTATTGGTGGTGTATTTCTGAGTGCTTCTCTTGATTCCAGTGTTCACCCTCGCAGTAACTCCAAATTCCATCGCTTGCAGCCTAAGCACACAGCACGGACTGTGTCGGCTGGAAAACACACAACTACACCGAAGGGGCGCCTTGACCTGTCCTCTCCGAAGAGCACCTCCAACTGAAAAATCCGCCGAGCGGAGGTGGGGGGGATGGTGCACTCAATCCCTCCCCGAGGGGCGCCGCCTTCTATCAGGAGAAGCATATGCCCCCTTGTTCCGCCCCTGATACCATAAAATATGGAAGCTTATCCATAAACATATAATGGGCGCTTGTAACATGTCAGTATATCTACATAGTTGGTGCAACCAGAGGCAAAGGAGCTGACTCAAAGTTTGTGTGTGGAGGAGGGCAATAGCCACTGTTCCGAACAAACTGACATTGGTTTCAGAATTGTGCATCGCTGCTCCGGTGATTTATGTGTCGTGTCAGCGTCTCACGCTCTCGCCCCCCGACAGTCGACACCAGACACAGTCGAGCAGGAAATGTGATATGTGATGCTTGGGGGAGGGCGCGCCCGCTTCCCAGCCAGCACATCGCGGCAGTTGTCGACTCGAAGCGGAGAAATACAGACGTGCAGTGCCGAGATGATTGTTTCGAACGAAAAACCCTGAACAGCCACTTTAAAGTCGATCCTTTCCAGTCAACGCCAATATTACATAAGCTTGTCTAAAGTTGGGTTAGGGGAGGAGGCGCTGTCCCTTTTGCCCCCCCGGTTCCTTCGCCCAATAGGTACAACTGCCATTGGTGACCTAAATATAAAGGTAAGAGCAAGGTGCATATTTCTCAGGAGACAAAATTTCTGAAAAGCAGTGAGTGACTCTAATTATTGGGATGATGAGCCAATATTGGAGGAGGGGATGAGAGCACCTCAAAGGCATACAAATCGACATATCCATTATTGCTCTGTGTATATCCAGTTACGTCGGACTGCAGCTACTAATTGTCTGTTGGATATCTAACGTATCCATGTGTCTGGCTGTTGACTGGCGACAGGCGATGGCTTTTCACGGGTTATGTTTTGGCTGTATTCTTGGGTACTGAATAGATAATCCAATATCGACACGCTTTGACCCGTGTTGTCCATCGCTGTCCCTGACTTGGGAGTCAGCACGGGGCTAAGCGTGAGTAGCTGTGTTTCTGCATTATTATTAGCTACGGGGTGATCATTTGTGAGTGGGAGGAAGCTTCAATTTCAGGTGAGCATTACACCTAAAATAGGTCAACATTTTCATGCCGCGTTGTGCAGGAAACATCGTGGACTTCAGGTTTATATACAAATTTAATTATCATCTCAATTTTCCGGGTCATCATGGTCTCGTTCTCCTCAAATCCGTAACGCCGTTTTAAGCGCAACTGCTCATTCGCTAAGGAGCAGTCCAGTTGGATTATCTTGAAGTACGTCGAACTGAAATGTTTGTGCTTCGTGAGGAGGGTCTCCGTCTTCATTTCCACCACAAGAATCCCAAATATGTATCCAAATATGTATATATGTATCGGCCAGCCCGCATTATGCGGGCTGGCCCAATGCTTGCTTTACCTAACACACGGGAAGTGCAGTGAAATCTACCGGAAGAAGGTGATGGCCTGGATTGCCATCACGGATGGGAAGTGCCTCCCAGTACACTGGTTTGGGATCCTTGGAGATGGTGCAGCCTACTTGGATATGCTGAAGGTCGTGATGTGGCCAGCTGGACGGCATCGAGCAACTCGTCGCCAGTACTGGCTCCAACAAGACAGCACAAAACATTATGTGACTGCACCAGTCATGCACTCCTTGAACTCTAAATTTGGTGAGAAGATAATCTCCCTTAACAACGGGCACCAATGGCCTCCCTGTAGCTCAGACCTCTCCTTGGACTTCAGCTTTTGGTCCCAGGCCATGGGACACGCGGTGAGATATGAGCTTCATATAATTTGCCAGTTGAAGACTATAGTGGAGGGCGCTCGGAATGTAACTGCCCGCTATTTTCTGTGGACAGCCCCGCGTCTGCTCTTCTAGTCGGCGACGTGCTACCTGGGAATTTAGGTGCGGTGCAGATATCGTCTAGCGTCCGGTCGTCCTCGATGTTCCGCACCGATAACGTGCAGGAGGCCAAGTCGATGATTCGCCTCCACTCGACAGACGAGCCAGACGGTAGAATGTGTTTATAGTCCATTCAATGAGTCAAACACAAACAATACACCTTGCGCCGTGCAGATAGTCTAGATCCAACCAGATGCAACTCACAGGTCTTGACGGTGGTTGCGCTATACTTGATAGCGTGTCGGCCGACTCAGAGGAACGCGGTAAAGACTCACGGCAACACAACACAACACTCACAACAACACTGTCCAGAGTCTATCGTCACGAGAGCGAGTGCAAGTCGGCTCGCTCCCGGAGGTGTCCTCAGCTTGCCCTCCTAAGCTTACCTAACCTACGTTCGACGGGGGCCCTCTATATATACGGCTCGCGGTCGTTGTGCGCACGTATTGCAGGAACGCTGCGTAGCGGGGAACAGAGTCTGGGATTGGTCGGTTAGATAATTGAAGACGGCTGACGGTGCAGGCTAGGATAGTGGTCAATTGGTGTCATCCATAAATTCAGGTGAAGCGTACGAGAGGGTTGGAGCGCGCGCGAGATTAACAATATATCACTGGCAATAATAGGCGCAAGAACAGACAATAAGCCGAGGCGGCAAAGCAGTACAATAAATCTTCCGGCGTGGCGAAAGATTCGGAGCGGGCGCGAGATTAAACAATTATAGACAATAACGTTCAGTGAGCCGAGGCGGCACAACAGTGTCATAAAGTCTGGCTATGCGAAAGGTTTGGAGCGTACGCAAGATTAAATAATGGGTTTCAATAACATGCAGTGGTCGGAGGCGGCACAACAGTACCATAGATCTTCCGGCGTTGCGAAAGATTAGGAGGGGGCACGATATTAAACAATTAGTGTAAATAACAGGCCGTGGTCCGAGGCGGCACAACAGTACCATAAATCCGGCGTTTGCAATAATTGGCAATAACAGGCAATGAGCGGCGGCACGTGTGGGATGGGGAGTGCGTGCGCGAGATTAGAGCCGAGGTGGCAAAATCGATACTCGCTTTCGGCAGCGTGCCGGGGTACAGAAGCGTGCGACGGGACGTGCCTGACGCGACATGGCAAGGCTAACCGTTACGGGAACATGGACGAAGAAAAGCTGATGAAGATGGCCGGACAAACCCGTGCAAATCGAGCTGTGCAAGTCTGTGAGGGGGGGGGGGCATCTCAAGCACTTTCTCCACATTATCGATAAAGAAAAACAACATAAACTGTGCCTCACGTTAAATGTCCAAAAAATGTTCATCAGATACGTTTTTCGATTCATAATACTATGTAAAGTAGTCTACACTACCTATTCACGTTTTCACTTCCATTTAGCTACATGCTGTCATATGGAAAAGCATTTAAACAAAGCTTCCCCCCCTCCCAGCTACGAGGCGAACCTTTTGCTCCTGATATGCACGTAGTGCGTACGCAGGTACCTATATATCTATCCTACGAATCGTACGGCCTTGTGTCAGTGAAACAGATGATTTAAAGAGCTTGTGTTGCGTATTGCAACCCTGGTCATCTGAGAGTCGTCACGGATGTGCCAAATCAGCGCATTCTTTTGTGGCGATGGAAGATGCAAGCGGTAATGCGCCATCGTCCGGCGTCACTGAATATACATCCGGCATGTTTTTGTTGTAATAAGAAGATCGGTCAGTTGAATTCAGGTCACCGAACTGATGCCTGGGGGCATGGACACATCGTAGCGCATCTTGTAGAACTGGGAAGTCCTTTGCTTGTTTTACTACAGTGTATGTGCCTGGATGAATTGGTTTCCATGATTATAGGACAAATGTACGTAAGGACAAATGTACGTATGGCAGAAGTACGTAAGCAATTGTACGTAGGCAAATGTACGTAAGCGCAGATGTAGATATGGCAATTGTACGTAAGCGCAGATGTACGTATTGCTAATGTACGTAAGCGCAAATGTACGTATGGCAAAAGTACGTAAGCGCAAATGTACGTATGCGCAAAAGTACGTAAGCGCAAATGTACGTACGTATGTGCAATTGTACGTATGCGCAAATGTGCGTCCATTTACGCATGCGTACCTTTTGGTTTACGTATATTCGGTTAGGTACATATGCCATACGTACGTTTGCGGTAATCTGACAAATGTACGTAAGCAAATGTACGTAAGCGCAGATGTACGTATGGCAATTGTAGGTAAGCGCAGGTGTACGTACGGCTAATGTACTTAAGCGCAAATGTACGAATACGCAAATGTACTTAAACGCAAATGTACGTATGCACAAAAGTGCGTATGCGCAAATGTACCTAAGCGCAACAGTGCGTAAACGTAAAATGGGGACGAGTGGTCTAGGGGTAAGATGCTCGTCTCACAATCGAAAGGTTGTGGGTTCGAGTCTCACCTGTCGTTACTCTTCGCCCGCGACCAATCGGCATGAGAGATTGGCGATGCTACATGACTCAACGGTCGACGTGTCGTAAAACCAATAACCAACCAACGTAAACGTAAAAGAATGCAAGAGCAAATGGACGTACATTTAGGCATACGTGCCTTTGCGTTTAAGCACATTTGGTTAGGTGCATATGCCATACGTACATTTGCTCTTACGTACATTTGCCATACGTAAATTTTCGCTTAGATAAATTTGGCATACGTACATCTGCACTTACGTACATTTGCGCATGCGTACTTTTGCACATACTTACATTTGCGCTTACGTACATTTACGCTTACGTATTATTGCGCATACGTACATTTGCGCTTACGTACATTTGCGCATACGTACTTTTGCGCTTACGTACATTTGCGCTTACGTACATTTGCGCTTACGTACATTTGCGCTTACGTACATTTGCGCTTACGTACATTTGCCCATACGTACTTTTGCGCATACGTACATTTGCCATACGTACATTTGCGCTTACGTACATTAGCCATACGTACGTCTGCGCTTACGTACAATCGCCATACGTACATCTGCGTTTACGTACATTTACGTACGTACATCTGCCAACGTACATTTGCTTTACGTACATTTGTCCGGTTACCGGTTTCCATGTATATATGTATATATTTCGCAGGCCACGCAGTATCACCCGTGGCATTATGAAGGCCAAACGAGGTCGTTGCTCTTGATCAATCACGGATGACCTTTTCGATGAACAAAATACACTCTAGGACATCTTAACGGCCTTAATTCGAATTCATTGATATGTTTACGCTTGAGGACTTTGAAGTAATCTCTTTTAACACGCAAATAACTACTTTGGAGTAGTTGATAAAACTAATCGTACCGATCAACCTTCCGTAAGGCGTAGGACTGTTTGCGCTGACCGACAAACCAACCATCCCCTGAACCGTGCGGCCAGCCGTGCCGGGGCCGACCGGCGCCAGGAGGCCGCAACGCAAGCCTGTCGTACCGGGGCCGACCGGCGCCAGGAGGCCGCAACGCAAGCCTGTCGTACCGGGGCCGACCGGCGCCAGGAGGTCGCAACGCAAGCCTGCCGTACCGGGGCCGAACGGCGCCAGGAGGCTGAAACGCAAGCCTGCCGTACCGGGGCCGGCCGGCGCCAGGAAGCCGAAACACAAGTGTTGTCTGCTTGCGCTGGTGCGTTGTGGCATACCAACTCCGGTGTCATCTCACACCAACTTCGGCTCAAGGGTATCGCGCATAAGCCTGCTGCCAGAACTGTTCCCATTGCAGCGAAAGATTGTCTACTCCGCGCGACTAGTCAGCGGTTGCTACCTTTCTCCCGCATTCAAATAGTGCCACATCAGGTGTTGCCAATGATTGCAGGTGATATTTGTCAACAGCCCGCTGGGCGGAGCGCTGATCCTCATCGGTCTGATGTGCAGCAGCGTCTTCACCGGACTGGCGGCCCTCGTCTCAGTCACCTCTGCGCTGCTCGTCTCCAAGGTAACGGTGCAGCCGATAAGTGGCGCATGCATGCAAATAAGCTGTCGTCATATCATGATGTTCTTACCGCGAGCGTGCCCGGTCAGAATCTTACCTTTACGTGCCCGGCACCGGCCCAAGTACCCACCACAATATGTAGAAGATTCCAATTCGGATTTTTCCATGACCAACAGTTGTCCATTGGTGCCTATTACTTGTTTGTGCATTACTGGTGCGAAACACTTCCTTATTGTTTGCTCTCAATTCGTCCTGTCTGCTAATCGTGATGATCTGAATTTTTCTGGCTACATCTGTGATGGCCAAATTTTCCAAAACGGTTCAGCTTTTTTTGTTGTCACTTTTGGCACAATCACTCCGATGTTCGACTGATCAAAGTTTTTTACTAGTTAATTGAGGACAATCCGCATATGTTTATGGCGGCTGATTTAGCCGAATGGGGGGGGGGGGGTCCCTCCTACCCGGCAGCAGGAGGGGATGTGTCCCGTACAACGCCTGTCATACCTCAGTGATACAGCATTGCCTAAGCGAATTGGAGCATTATTATCAATGTTGTTGACAACAATTTTGCTCTCATGACAACAAGAGGTTATTCATACGCATGCATTGCAACCCTTCTTTCCTGTCTTCACATTTAATGCTCTTGATGATCATGAAAACAAGCTATATGTACCTCGTCCTGCGTTTTCATTGCGAAGCAAAATTTCCGCATGCACATTGTTGAAAGTGAGCCCAGAAACCAATACGTTCAAGCCTCATCTAAGCTCTTCATCCTTGCTTTCCCCTGCATTGAATGTACGCTCATCAAGCTTCAAATGAGTCGCAAGATGGACATTGTGCAGCGGCTACTCGACCAAATATTTGTCTGGACATCCCATACCACATTCGCAAAACAAATCTCAGAAATGGGCCCTCAGAAATGGGAGGGAGGGAGGGAGGAGGAAAGGTGATGCTTGCCTCCATCTCAAATTCCAGGTGTCATATCTTCTTCCATCCCCTAATCCACGAATCCACTGGAAGCTTACCTGACGTGTTTCGGAGACCGAATCGATTGGCTGTTGTCTGAACTATTTGTAGCTTACTTTTGCACTCTTTGCTTTTTGCTTTTTAGCTTAACTCAGTCGTTTCAGACTCTGACTCGTTTGCGGTGTGTGCCAGGTGCTCGCCTTGCCGTCCACACGTTTGCGGTGTGTGCCAGGTGCTCGCCTTGTCGTCCACACGTTTGCGGTGTGTGCCAGGTGCTCGCCTTGCCGTCCACACGTTTGCGGTGTGTGCCAGGTGCTCGCCTTGCCGTCCACACGTTTGCGGTGTGTGCCAGGTGCTCGCCTTGCCGTCCACACGTTTGCGGTGTGTGCCAGGTGCTCGCCTTGCCGTCCACACGTGTGCGGTGTGTGCCAGGTGCTCGCCTTGCCGTCCACACGTTTGCGGTGTGTGCCAGGTGCTCGCCTTGCCGTCCACACGTTTGCGGTGTGTGCCAGGTGCTCGCCTTGTCGTCCACACGTTTGCGGTGTGTGCCAGGTGCTCGCCTTGCCGTCCACACGTTTGCGGTGTGTGCCAGGTGCTCGCCTTGCCATCCACACGTTTGCGGTGTGTGCCAGGTGCTCGCCTTGTCGTCCACACGTTTGCGGTGTGTGCCAGGTGCTCGCCTTGCCGTCCACACGTTTGCGGTGTGTGCCAGGTGCTCGCCTTGCCATCCACACGTTTGCGGTGTGTGCCAGGTGCTCGCCTTGCCGTCCCGACCGGTGCGGGCCGGCCTCAGCTCGTTCAGCGCGTGTCTGCTGGGCACGGTGACGGTGGAGTTGGTGCCCCTTCTGTACGGCCGGCCCCTGAGCGCCGCCATCTTCCTCTGGGTGATCCTGATGTCGGCACTCAGGTCAGTTCATTGCGCCGTCCCAGCTCATTGCGCCGTCCCAGCTCATTGCGCCGTCCCAGCTCGTTGCGCCGTCCCAGCTCGTTGCGCCGTCCCAGCTCATTGCGCCGTCCCAGCTCGTTGCGCCGTCCCAGCTCATTGCGCCGTCCCAGCTCATTGCGCCGTCCCAGCTCATGCATGTTCGCAGTCTGGTGCATGCCCTATTGCATGCCCTTGCTCATGCATGGTACAGCATGTCCATGGTCATCGCATGTGTGTAGTGGGTGAAGGTGAGGCGAAATAAGAGAACAAGCAAATCAAACAATGTCTGCCGTCATGAAAAAAACAATGATTGGTTAAACCATATGCAGTATCCATATGCTCGCGATTGAGGCCAATATAGGTTTCCTTATCTCCTCAATAGATAACATGGTGGAATGTACCTCGTTTGCATGTCCAGCCGTGTGGCTGTAATGTGACAAATGTAATGTGCAAATGGTGTAGATTATGCAAAATTATGTACAGTTATGTATAATCATGCTATGACCAGCACCATCACGGACTCGGGGAACAGTGTCGCCAGGGGCGCAGCCAGGATTTTCTCAAGGTGGCCCGACCGAAAATAATGTCATGGAACAGATCGCTTCGGTCTTGCGAACCGACCGAAAATTTCTGGTTTTGCGTGGTCAAAATTTCCTATCTGATCTGCATTTTGGTTACTAAAGGGATCCCGCATCAGTTCACCCCCCCCCCTGACTGCGCCTCTGAGTAGCGGTGAACTGATTATTAGTATTGGCCGCCTAAGATCCGTGTCGATCACTTGAGAGTGCGTGTCAGCCAGTCGCCGCTGCCTTCCGCCACAGCGTTCCTCTCGGCGATGGCTTGTCGAACATCCTGGGCAAAGTCCGGCTGCCGGCCTTCACACTGCCCTTCAACGTGGTCGTCTCGGTGCTGTTCGTGTGCATCGGCACAGCTTCTTCTCCACCAGCGGCGGCTGTGCAGACGACCAACTCCACTGCTCCCCTCCCGGATCAGAACACCATTCTCCACTGGGACCAGGTGAGATCAGAACGCCCCCTTCACCGGAGCCAGTTGAGATAAGAACACCATTCTCCACTGGGACCAGGTGAGATCAGAACGCCCTCTCCACTGAAACCAGCTGAGATCAGAGCAATATTATACTGGCGTTAGTAAGATTAAAACACTGCTTCACACAGGCACTATGTGAGAGCATAGCACCTCTCTCCACTGACGCCAGGCTAGGTTTCAACACCTCACTCCACTGGCGGTAGCGGTAGTGATGCTTGAGAGATCTCGGTTGAGATCGGATGTAGTGTGTGTTTGGCTTCACGACGCACTATCGAAGGCTAAATGGCGTCGCCTGCCTCACCCTGGCAGGAAGGGCGGGCATCGCGGGGAATCGAACCCATACCTCGATCGACGCTCAGCTTGAACACTGAGCTACTGATGTCCGATAGCTCGGATGTAGATAAAGTACCACTAGGACCAAGACGAGGTTACAGCAATGCATGTAGGGAGGAGGGACCTAACCCGTGGCCCGTCCACTTTTGGTGGTGGCTGGAGCAGCATTGGTAACTGATCCCACCTTCTCAACTTGGTTCTCCCAGGAAAGTGGGGCGACAGTAGATTTATCTCCAAAATTGGGCACTGCGATTTCGGGCCACTTGTCCATATTCCAATTTGGTTATCAGTCGATTTAGTTTCTTCTGTATCGTCGGTGCCGCCATTGCACTGTTGGCGGTGGTACCATTCAATTTTGTCCCGCAAAGCAAGTTCAAACTCCCTTCTTGGTTGGGTACGGCGTCATACCACCTTGCATCCTATGACGTACAGAGATGTGATCCATCACGGCCGTAGATGAGCGAGGGCAAAGACCGAGTGAGTGTACTCCCGTGTATGTGATGCAAAACTTCATCTGAGTGGCCTGACCGGGCTCGACCAGGACCAACCCAACCGTTACTCTTCAGAAACCGTGGTAGCTTCATTTTTGTTCTGACTAATTTCTTTAATCAGATGAGCTCTTTTCAGTTTGGTTTTGCCAATGTTTAATCAATATGTTTACATAAACTGTGCATGATATTTGTTCAATGGAAAACGCTTGCGGCAGCATTTCCGCTTAACGGTAGCTTCTTTCAATAGCGCTTTGCATTGCCATGCAATATTTTTTTGTTCAAATGTTTCCACTCAGAGCGAGATCTGCTCTTTTCAGCTTGAGATGAATTCACTTTCATTACAATATTCATCCTTAAGTGCTCTCAATCTTTGTTCGAAGAAAGCACTCTTTTGCACTGGAGCCAACTGGGGTCAGAACGCCACTCCACTGTGGCCAAGTGAGTTGAATACACCGCTCTCCATGGGGACAAGGATGGGGTTAAGGTACTGCCCTCCATTATGGACCGGTGTGATGCGGTGGGATGCGGTGTGAACACCGCCTCCTCTGGTAGCCCCCGCCCCCAAAATCGGCTCAGGGAGGTACTAGGACCCCTGACATATCCGGTTACGTCCCAACACTCATCCTACACGTGCACACACACACAGGCACATGCACCTACACACACCCGACACGTGTGCCCACACACACACACACCACACGTGTGCCCACACACACACGCACACGCACATGCACACGCACACGCACACGCACACGCGCACGCGCACACACACACACACACACACACACACGCACGCACGCACGCACGCACGCACGCACGCACGCACGCACGCGCGCGCGCACACACACACACACACACACACACACACACACACACACACACGCGCGCACGCACGCACGCACGCACGCACGCACGCACGCACGCACGCACGCACGCACGCACGCACGCACAAACACATTCATGCGAACATGAACGCACACCGCCCCCTCCCCTGTCACCAACACATGGGGTCGACCTGGCGAGTGTGCAGGAGCACCACCACCACGCAGACAGTATTTCGGCAGACAGACAGTAACAACAACATGGCAACAAAGTCATGCAAGCCGACCGATTCTCAAAGATGTCAGATTTGTTAGTGATCATTGTTCTTAGGCAGCAGTGCAATAATGTCGAAACTGTTGAAGTATAGGCATATAAGACTTCAGTAGGTATGCATTTTTAAATATTAATAATAAGCCTATGTGATGGTTCAACTCGTCTCTGCCAAGCATTAATCTTATTTGTACCGCAAAAGGAAAAGTAAATGGGAGAGGATAAAGGGAGACAAAGGGAGATGGAGAGACAGATAGTCTGGTTTTGCCATGCCGTATCCATGACAGTTAATAAATGCATGAGCTCGCTAAGATTGGTGCTTAGGTGTAGTAACTCGTGCTCTGACAGCACATGCGGCCACGCACCGAACATTGTCATGCACCGAGCATTGTCATGCGCCTGCGCAGAGACGCCCGGCAACTGGCACAGAGACGCCCGGCAACTGGCACAGAGACGCCCGGCTTTCCGTTTTATTAAAATAGGCACTTCGGCCTCCTCAGGCCATTTCGTGCCGTGAAGAAGAAAAAAAAACAATTATGGTGTAAAAGTCAAATGATAATTTTTGTCATGTTTGTTTGTCATGTTTGGAACATGTTTGTTTGTCGGAGAAAGATGAAAAGTAGTTTTATTAGAAAAGGGTGTTGATCTCCCAGCAGTGTGGGCAAAGAAA
Organism: Ashinkailepas kermadecensis; assembly: GCA_034440615.1. NCBI lineage: Eukaryota > Metazoa > Arthropoda > Thecostraca > Neolepadidae > Ashinkailepas > Ashinkailepas kermadecensis. Next base: position 69,335 of record JAOTOM010003601.1, read on the forward strand.
AGGCGATGTTGTGTGTCCGGCAGTAATTAGTAAGTGTTCTTCGAGGTCCATGGTATTGTTGACAGTGTAGAAATATATGTGTGACTGTAAGATGGGTGTTGCATGATGGGCATGAGGGTCGAGGCGAAGCAGTGTAAATATATCTATGGGTGATAAAAGTATGGCCAATGCGTAAACGTGCTAAGACTTTTTCTTAGTGTCGTTTTTTTTTAAGATGTTGTCCATGGTTCAACAGTAGGCTTGATGAGTCGTAATTGTGTGTAGTTTATGGTTTCAGTCCATTGTTGGTTCCAAAAATGTCGAATGTTCAGTGGTATTGTTGATTTGATGGCATCAAAATGTGGTGGGATTTCTGTGATGTGTGGTAATTGCAATGATTGTTTTGCGAAATGATCTGCTTCCTCGTTTCCTGGGATGCCACAGAGACTGGGCACCCACAGGAAACGGACCTTCATGCCCATCAGATGAAGTGTTTCAAGTGTGTCATAAATGGAAATATGGCAATGGTGTGAAAAGGAAAGTGAAGATAGAGATTGGAGAACAGATTTTGAGTCCGAACAAATGACGACATGGCGCATGGGGTGACATATTGAATGGTTGCGAACATAGCGAAGGGCAATGAGAATAGCGTGCAATTCGGCGATGAAAATGGAGGTCCCGTCTGGTAAGCGATGCTGTTTTGTGTGTGTACCTGAAACAATGGCATTTCCTGTGCAATTTGCGTTTTTGATCCGTCGGTGAAAACAAAAGGAACATGGCGATAACGAGAGCGAAACTGGTGGAATTTTTGTTTGGCGTATTCTGGACAAAATTGTGATTTTGGAGTGGTGGTGAGATAAAAATATGTCTTTCGGTCATCTGCCACGGTGGTGTAGTTGATGGAGAGAGAGCAGTAATATGTGGAATGTTGTATTGGAGTTGCGTGGAAAATGTTTGAATGCGTGAAGCTGTGGTAAGGCCGGTTCGCTTTTCGGCGGGACCTAAATATTCGTGATGTAGATTTGGGAGAATTTGTAAAGATGCTTGTGTGGGGTGGTGTTCTCTAAATTGAATTTTTGCGGCATATCTGAGTGTTCGTTCAATTATTCGGAGAGCTAATGGTGGAATTCCTGATTCGATTTGTAAAGAAGTAATGGGAGACGTGATCATTGCACCGAGGGCTAAACGGATGAATTTATTTTGTATGGTGTCCAAAAGTTTCAAAGCGAAGGTACTGGCACCGGCGTAAACTAGCGACCCATATTCTATGATGGGAAAAACTAAGGATTTGTAGAGATGTAAAAGCGTATGACGATCGGCTCCGAATGAGGAAGAAGTAATACAGCAAAATAAATTGAGTCGGTGAAAACATTTGGTCTGAACGTGTTTGATGTGTTGATACATGGAGAGTCTACGATCAAAAATAATGCCTAGAAATTTAAATGAATTTACAAAAGGTATGTTGTTGTTACCGAGGTGAAGCGGTGTGTCTGGGTTCGGGCAGGGTGTCGATTTGCTAAATATCAGTGTTGCTGATTTTGGGGCCGAAAAAAGGAAGCCATACTTTAGGGACCACTCGTGTACTCGGTGAAGTGCGTTTTGTAATCGAATTAAACAATGTTCATAATTTCTGCCAGAGCACCAAATCGCACTATCGTCTGCAAATAGCGAGTATGATAGATTGGCAGGCATGTTATCGAAAATATAATTAATGATGATGTTAAATAATATTGGTGAACTACAACTCCCCTGTGATAATCCGTTCTGAAGAAAACGTGGATCGGAAATGGCTGACCGACACCTGATATGGAATGGACGAGAACCAGATAAGAAAACCTACTAAAGAAAGACCAAATAAGAAACCTACTAAATAATGTGCTAAGTTTCCTTTTATGCCAAGTTGCTGAATTTTGAAAAGTAACGCCGGTTTGAAAACAATATCGTATGCTTTGCTTATGTCTAAAAAAAAACTGCTACAGTGTGTTCATGTTTCTTGAATCCTAGGCGGATGTCTGTCTCTCATCTAATAAGGTGATCTATGGTGCTGCGTCCTGGCCGAAAACCGCATTGAATGGGAGATAGAAGAGAATTTGTTTCCTGGTGCCATGTCAGTCTTTTTATAATAATACGTTCAAAAAGTTTTCCAAGACAACTGGTGAGAGCAATGGGTCGAAAATTGTTGGGGTCGCTGTGATCTTTACCGGGATTTGGTATCGGAATGATGGTGGCTTCTTTCCACGATTCGGGGAATATATGACCTGACCATAATGAATTAAATGTTCGTAAGATGGAATGTTTCGTGTGGTCGGATAAGTGTCTAAAAAAAGAATAATGTAAATTGTCGGGCCCTACAGAAGTGTTACCGGCGGAGGAAATTGCATCTTCTAGTTCCGAAAGTTGAAAAGGAGCATTGTATGTTTCAGTGTTGTCGGAATCGAATTTGGTGAAATCGGTGTGAAAAGCGTGTTGTGCATTTTGTAAGAAATCCGGTCTGTAGTTGTTGTCAGAGCTATTGTGGGCCATGGTGTCTGCTATTGTATTTACTATTGTTTGTGGGTCTGTAATGGTGATATTCTGGACTTTGAGGGCCGGGAGTGATTTAAATGGGATACGTCCGGACAATCGGCGGATTAATTGCCAGATTTGGCTTAAAGGAGTTTGAAAGGTGAGTTGTTGTAAATATATTTACCATGAAAGCCGCCTAGCATCGCGTATGATGCGGCGGGTTCGGGCTCGTTCACGGTTTCGGTGAAGTAAATTGTGTCAATCGGGATGTCTCAGATATTTTCGAAATGCTCTTTTTCTAATTGCGATGGCCTGTGCTACCTCTGGACACCACCATGGAACTGGAATTATTTTTGTAAAAGGTTTCGTGAGTGGAATTGTGGTGGATGTTGCTTCGAAAAGTGTGTGTGTAATTGAGTTGATGTTTTCGACGGGAGAAATGTTGGGATTGTATTGAATATAAGAAAGTTCCTGAAATGTTGTCCAATCTGCTTTTGAAATTTTCCAGCGTGGGATAAAATTGGGTGTGCTATCAGTAGCAGTAGAAAAAGTGGGTATTAATTTGATGGGATAGTGATCGCTGTCATGAATGTCTGTGTCTATGGTCCAATCGAAATCGTTGGCCAGAGTTGGAGAGCAAATCGACAACTCTATTGCAGTTTCTGTGTTGTGTCCGAGGTGGAAAAATGTTGGCTCTCCAGTGTTAAGTATTACTAAATTGTGTCGGTATAAAATGTGTTGAATAATGCGTCCGCAAGTGTCTGGGTGTGCACATTTTTTATCCCACGCTGGGCTATGAGCGTTGAAATCGCCAAGTAAGATGAACGGGTTCTTGAAGTGTGCTAGAAGATTTTCTAAATGTGGTAAAATATTTGTGTTGTCGGTGTGTGGTGGAATATAGATGGAACACACATCTATATTTCTACCATGGAAGCGTAATGTACAAGCTACGGCTTGTAATTGTGTATTAAGTGTAATTTGTGTATGTGTGAAATCATTGTTTATGTAAAGTGCTGTACCGCCACTTCGATGTGATCCACGGACCTCGTCGTGACGATACAGTGAATAATTGGATAGGTTAAAGTTGTATGTATCATTCGGTAAAAACCATGTTTCTTGCAGTGCTATGAGAATAGGTGTGAGAATACTGAAAAAAAAACTTTCATTTCGGCCCATTTGGAGATCAGGCTGCGGCAATTCCATTGTAATAGTGTGGACATTGGGAAGAAAAGTGTTATTGTTTGTCTGCACCTTTCGGTGCATGTCGGAGCCCGGAGTGCAGCTGCGGCGGACACGTGTGCTGGGTGCGGGCGGTGGCGGTGTTTCCGCCACAGCCGTCCGGCCGACCGGTGACCTTGGCGGCCGATTCACGGCGTCCAGCCACTGCCGCGGGGGATGCCCGCCGGCTGGGAGTTGGTCGGGTCACGTGCTTGCCGGCCAGCACGGTGTGCACCGGGCTCGGTCGGCGGGCCATGGAAGTGGAGCGCATTTCCCCGGCAGCCGAATGGCTGCGGGGTCTGGCATTCCTTGTGGAATTCGTTGGAGTCTGTTTGGTTGGAATGGTCTGTGTGTTTTGAGCCAGGGTGGTTTGTGTAGGTGTGGTGAGTGGTACAAGTTTTTTAGTGGAGCTAGACCAGGAATCATGTCGGTTAGCATCGAAGTAGAAGTGGTGTTTACGCTAGGGGTGGGTGGAGCAATGCTGGTCGCCTGTGCGTACGTTTTGGTGGAGGGGGAGGTGGCCTCGACAGACTGCCGGGCCGAGGGGTAGGATACCCCGGTCGTGGCCTTGACAGCACACATTTCCTTTTCCTTGCGCCAAACTGGACATTGATTGGATGTGGTGAGGTGATCGGGCGTGTTACAGCTGAGGCAGTGGGCTGGCTTGGAGCAGGTTGTATCAGGGTGGGGTGGTTCTCCGCATTTAGGGCATCGGGCGGTTTGGCGACACGTCTTACTCCCATGCCCGAAGCGCTGACAATTGAAACAGCGGAGGGGATTGGGAATAAATACGCGGACTTGGAATCGGATGTAGCCGGCGAGGAGGGACTTAGGAAGAGTTGTAGAGTTGAAGGTAGGCTTGTATCGCGTTTCTGACCGTCTTTAAATGAGGTAATGCGGTGGACGTGGGTAACCCCCTCCGGCCTGAGCTCCGTCTGGATATCCGTTTCAGTCATGAAGCGGAGCTCCGGCGCGAAGACGGTGCCCTTGGTGGTGTTGCGGTTGGAATGGAGAGTGATGGTGACGGATTTTCCACAAAATGTGGTAGTGCGGAGGAGGGCTTTGGTTTGGGCTCGGGATTGGGTTTTAATGACCAAGGTTCCGTTGGCAGGGGCTTCAATGTCGGGATTGGCTAGGGAGCAGATGGCAAGGAGTTGTTTAGTCGGCCAGAAAACGTTGATACGGCGGAAGGAAACGGATTCATCGACAGGCTTGACTACAATGTAAGAGCCAGCACTGTCGAGGTAGGGTTCAATGGGCTGGATGGGTTTAGGTTGGGAGGGCGTGGTCTGGTTCGAGCGTGGGTCAGCGGCGTGAAGAGTGATGGTCTGGTCTGGATTGCGAGGAGAGGTCGTGGTCTTGGGACGAGCAGGGTTCGGCGAGGTGCAAAGGGCTTCCATGGCGTCATCAAGGGGAATTGTCCGGCGCGGGTCATCAATGGTCGAATTCAGTGAGGGAACATCAGAGGCCAAGTCCGTGTTCGTGCGATGGTCGTCGGGCGTGGTCAGAGGAGGAAATTCCGAATTAGAGTCCTGTGGCGAGCTGGGGTCAATGCCTTTCTTCCTCTTTTTCCCCATCACGGGGAAAAAACCCTACCAAACGAAATATAAATAAACACGCAGAACAAAGGGAGCGAAAATACGATGACGACGAAAACGGGTGGGGTGACGGGTGTCACCCCACTAGAAAATAAATGAGAAATGAGCGACTGGTGTCGCCCCACGAAAATGAAAAATAGAAAAGCTGCAATAACAAGCAGTAAGAAAGCAGCGGAGTCATCAGCGGGCTCTGGACAAACCTATAGACGAGTTGAAGGTGTAAAGTGGTCTAGAAGTTGGTGGTGAAGAGTAGCAAGAAGTCGGAAGTGAAGATGTTGAGTTGATGGCAGGCTGGTCTTGCGAGATACGTCCACGATAGCTGGTAGCACGATCCACGATAGCTTATCCACGATCCACGCGTGTCTCTCGCCTGGGACGCCCGGCTTTGTTTGTTTGTTTTGTTGGATTAGGCGCTTCGGCCTACTCAGGCCATTTCGCGCCGTTGATATCAAATGGATAAAGAATTAAATCGCAAAAGTTAGTTTATAAATCCTGGAACAATTTGGTTTCTCGTAGAAAATTAAAAAGTAGCGTGATAAGAAATGGGTGATCGTCCCCCAACAATGAGGGCAAGGAGAATGGAATGTTATGTGTGTGGCAGTAATCGATAAGTTGTTTTCTAGGGCCATGGTATTGTGAGCAGTGTAGTAATATATGCGGGACTGTAATATGAGTGTTACATGATGGGCATGAAGGTCGAGGTGAAGCAGAATAAATAAATATATGTGTGAGGTAAGTATGTCCTATGCGGATGCGCGATAAGACTTTCTCTTCGTGGCGGTTGATGTGAAATGATGGTGTCCGGATATCGACGACTGGCTTAATGTTCCGTAATTGTGTATGGTTTGTGTTTTGTGTCCAGGTTTCGTTCCATAAATACCGAATTTTCTGTCGTATTGTTGATTTCATGGCGTCAAAATGTGGTGCGATTTCTGTGATATGTGGTATTTCTAATGATTCTTTTGCGAGATGATCTGCTTCCTCGTTTCCTGGGATGCCACAGTGACTGGGTACCCACAGGAAACGGACCTTCACGCCCATCAGGTGTAGTGTTTGTAGTGATTCATAAATATAAATATGGCAATGATGTGAAAAAGAAAGTGACGAAAGAGATTGTAAAACAGATTTGGAGTCGGAACAAATGATGACGCTGCGCATGGGGTGACAGAGAAAACGGTTGCGAGCATAACGGAGGGCAATGAGAATGGCATGTAATTCAGCGATGAAAATGGATGTTCCGTTTGGCAATCGATGTTGTTTTTTTTAATGTTCCAGAAACTACGGCATTTCCTGTAAGGTTAGCGTCTTTCGAACCGTCTGTAAAAACGAAAGGAACATGGTAATAACGAGACCGAATTTGGTGACATTTTGTTTTATATATTCCGGACAAAGCTGTGATTTTGGAGTCGTGGTAAGATAGAAAATGTGTCGTTCGGCTATCTGCCACGGTGGTGTAGTTGGTGGAGAAAGAGAAGTAATGGGTGGAATCGTGAAGTGAAGTTGTTCAGAAAATGTTTTTACCCGAGAAGCTATGGTGAGACCAGTTCGCCTTTCGGCTGGACCTAAATAATCATGATGTAAATTTGGGAGAATTTGTAATGACGAGTGTGTGGGGTGGTTTGCGTGAAATTTAATTTTGGAGACGTACCTAAGTGTTTGCTGCATTCTACGGAGAGCTAGCGGAGGAATTCCCGATTCTGCTTGTAAAGAAATAATGGGTGAAGTGGTCATTGCACCAAGTGCGATACGGATAAATTTATTTGGAATGGTGTCTAAAATGTGTAAGGAGGATGGGCTGGCGCCAGCATAAACTACGGAGCCATATTCAATGATGGGGAGTACTAAGGATTTATATAATTGTAAAAGAGTGTGACGATCGGCTCCTGAAGGGGTGGAAGTAATGCAGCGAAATAAATTTAGTCGGCTAAAACATTTGTTCTGTATGTGTTTCATGTGTTGATGCATGGAAAGCCTACGATCATAGGTTATACCGAGAAATTTAAATGATCGTACAAAAGGTATGTCATTTTGTCCAAGGTGAAGCTGTGTATCTGGGTTCGGGCAGGGAGTGCATTTGCTAAAAATCATTGTTGCAGATTTGGGGGCAGAAAAATTGAATCCGTACTTCATGAACCATTGGTCTATCCTGTTCAGAGCGTTTTGAAGCCGAATCAAACAATTTTCATAATTTTGGTCCGAGCACCAAATTGCACTATCGTCGGCGAATAGGGAATACGATATATTTGGAGGCATGTCGGCGAAAAGGTCGTCAATGATGATGTTAAATAAAACTGGTGATATGCAACTTCTTTGTGGTAGGCCGTTTTGGAGTAAATGAGGATCAGAAATGGCTGACCGGCACCTGATGTTGAATTTACGCGAACCAGATAAGAAACCTATTAAATAATGTGCTAAGTGTCCTTTTATGCCGAGTTGTTGAATTTTGAAGAGGAGTGCTGGTTTGAAAACCATATCGTAAGCTTTACTGATATAAAAAAATGCTGCGACAGTGTGTTGATGTTTCTTGTAGCCTAGGCGGATGTCCGTTTCTAATCTGATAAGATGATCGACTGTGCTGCGTCCATGACGAAAACCACATTGGAATGGAGATAAAAGAGAAGTTGTGTCCAGGTGCCAGGTCAGTCTTTTGCTAATCATTCTTTCCAGAAGTTTCCCCAAGCAACTAGTAAGGGCAATTGGTCGAAAATTATTGGGGTTACTGTGATCTTTGCCGGGTTTTGGAATGGGAATGATGATTGCTTCTTTCCATGTTTCTGGAAAGATGTGATTTGCCCATAATGAATTAAATGTGTCCAAGATGCATTGTTTGGTGTGGTCAGATAAATGTCGAAAGAAGGAATAATGTAATTTGTCAGGCCCTACTGAAGTGTTACCGGCGGAGGAAATGGCATTCTGCAGTTCGAAAAGTTGAAAAGAAGTATTGTAGTCCTCGGTATTGTCGGATTGGAAGAGTTCGAGATTGGTGTGAAAAGTTTGTTGTTGCGCATTTGGTAGAAAATTAGGTCGGTAGTTTACATCGGAGCTATTATGGGCTATGGTATCAGCTATGGTATTTACTATGGTTTGTGGGTCTGTAATGGTGAGATTGTGGATTTTGAGGGCCGGTAGAGGTTTAAATGGGGAGCGTCCGGACAAGCGTCGGATTAATTGTCATATTTTACTCGATGGTGTTCGAAATGTCAGCTGCTGTAAATATATGGCCCATGAACGTCGCTTGGCATCGCGAATGATGCGGCACGTTCGCGGTTCCTCGCACGTTCGCGGTTACGGATGTATAAATTTTATTGATTGGGATGTCGTAAATAATTTATAAATGCTCTTTTTCTTATCGCAATGGCTTTTGAAATTTCTTGACACCACCAAGGTACTGGTTTCCTTCTTGTGAATGGTTTTGTAAGTGGAATAGTCGTGGAAGCTGCATCGAAAAGTGTATTTGTAATTGAGTTGATGTTTTCGACGGGAGAAATGTTGGGGTTGTACTGCAAATAAGAAAGCTCCTGAAATGTTGTCCAATCGGCCCTTGAAATCTTCCAGCGGGGAATAAAACTGGGCGTGGTGTCAGTTGCCGTTCAAAAAGTGGGTGTCAGTTTGATGGGATAGTGGTCGCTGTCGTGGATGTCGGTTTCTATGGTCCAATCAAAGTCGTTTGCCAGGGTGGGGGAACAAATGGATAAATCAATGGCTGTTGCTGTATTATGTCCAAGGTGGAAAAAGGTTGGCTCTCCGGTGTTAAGTATTACTAAATTATGCCGGTCTAAAATTTGTTCAATGATGTGACCGCGAGTGTCACCTTGTGTACGTGCTTGATCCCAGGCTGGGCTGTGTGCATTAAAGTCTCCGAGTAATATGAAAGGGTTCTTGAAATGTCCTATAAGGTTTTCTAAATGTGTCAAAATATTTGTGTTGTCGGTTGTGGTGGAATATAGATGGAACACACATCTATATTTCTACTATGTAAACGTAATGTACAAGCTACGGCTTGTAATTGTGTATTAAGTGTAATTTGTGTATGTGTGAAATAATTGTTTATGTAAAGTGCTGTACCGCCACTTCGATGTGATCCACGGACCTCATCGTGACGATACAGTGAATAATTGGAAAGGTTAAAGTTGTATGTATCATTCGGTAAAAACTATGTTTCGTGTAGTGCTATGAGAATAGGTGTGAGAATACTGAAAAAAAGCTTTCGTTTCGGCCCATTTGGAGATCAGACTGCGGCAATTCCATTGTAATAGTGTGGACATCAGGAGGAAAGTGTTAATGTTTGTCTGCACCTTTTGGTACATGCCGGAACCAAGTGTGTAACTCCGGCGGACATGTGGGTTGGCTACGGACGACGGCAGTGGACGCACCAAGGCCGTCCGGTCGACCGGTTACCTTGACGGCTGGCTCACTGCGGCCCACCACTGCCGCGGGGGATGCCCGCCGGCTGGGAGTCGGTCGGGTCACGTGGTTGCCGGCCAGCGCCGGTCTCACCGGGCTCGGTCGGCGGTTGGTGCGCGTTTCCCCCGCAGCCGAATGACTGCGAGGCCTGTCCCGTCTGCCTGTAGTGGTCTGTTTGTTGGAAGCCGGAGTGGTCTGTGTGTTGGCAGTCGAGGTGTTTTGTGTCGGTGTGGTGAGTGGTGTAAGTTTTTTTAGTGGAGCTAGACCTGGAATTAAGTCGGTTTGCATCGAAGTAGAGGTGGTGTTGACGCGAGGGGTGGGTGGAGAAATGCTGGTCGCCTGTGCGAACGTTTTGGTGGAGGGGGAGGTGGCCTCGACAGATCGCCGGGCCTGGGGGTAGGATACCCCGGTCGTGGCCTTGACGGCACAAACCTCTTTCTCCCGTCGCCAGACTGGGCAGAGGTTGGAAGTGGTGAGGTGATCAGACGTGTTACAGCTGAGGCAGTAGGCAGGCTTGGAGCAGGTAGAATCAGGATGGGGTGTTTCTCCGCATATAGGGCATCGGGCGGTTTGGCGACACGTTTTACTCCCATGCCCGAAACGCTGACAATTGAAACAGCGGAGGGGATTGGGAATAAATACGCGGACTTGGAATCGGATGTAGCCGGCGAGGAGGGTCTTAGGAAGAGTTGTAGAGTTGAAGGCAAGGACAAGTAGGCTTGTATCGCGTTTCTGACCGTCTTTAAATGAGGTGATTCGATGGACGTGGGTCACCCCCTTCGGCCTGAGCTCCGCCTGGATATCCGCTTCGGACATGAAGCGGAGCTCCGGCGCGAAGACGGTGCCCTTGGTGGAGTTGCGGTTGGAGTGTAGGGTAATGGTGACGGATTTACCACAAAATGTGGTGGTACGGAGGAGGGCTTTGGTCTGGGCTAGGGTTTGGGTTTTGATGACAAGGGTTCCGTTGGCAGGGGCTTCGATATCAGGATTGGCTAAGGAGCAGATGGAGAGGAGTTGTTTCGTCGGCCAGAAAGCGTTAATACGGCGGAAGGAAACGGATTCTTCGACAGGCTTGACTACTATGAAAGAGCCAGCACTGTCGAGGTAGGGTTCGATGGGATTAGGTTGGGATTGGCGTGGTCTGGTTAGGGCTTGGGTCTGTGGCGTGGAGAGTGATGGTCTGGTCGGAATTGCGAGGCGAGGTCTTGGTATGAGCGGGGGTCGGTGAGGGACAAAGGGCTTCCATGGCGTCGTCCAAAGGGATTGTCCGGCGCGGGTCATCAATGGCGGTATTATGTGCAGGGTCCGGGGTAGCGCGATGGTCGTCAGGTGTGGTCAGCGGCGGAAATTCCGTCTCGGAGTCCGGTGGCGAGCATGGGTCGGTTTCCTTTTTGTGTTTTTTCCCCATCGCGGGGAAAAAAGCCCTACCTAGCGTAACTTAAAGAAACGAGACGACACAGAAACACAGGGAACAGAAATACGATGGGATGAAACAAATCCACGTGGGGTGACGGGTGTCACCACAAGAAAAGAAAAGAGCGACGGGTGTCGCCCCACGAAAATGAAAAAAATAACTGCAATAACAAGCAGTCACACGCGCCAAAAATATGGCACAACGGAGTGGTCAGCGGGCTCTGGTAATGCGCAAGCCAATAGTACTGAACACTCCATGACGCCCGGCAACTGGCCGCTCGCCAGTATCGCCCGTGACCTCGCTCAGGTCATTGCGCATGCACACGGGCCGCGGCTGCCGAACCGCACTCGGACACGTCCGCAGTTGCTGTGTATAACGTGCCATGGAAACTGCTCTCTCTCTCTCGCATTCTCGCTCTGGTTCTCGCTCTCGTCGTCCGATATACGTATCGACAAGTTACCGATCTTTGGAGCACGCCATACGGGCACGTCATAAGAAAGGTAGCCACTCAAGCCGCTACATAGGCAGGTATTTTGATGCTGGGTATGTCGTCTGCACTACCTAAACATGTTTCAACGAATTCATGTCATGTGCTGCAGTGTATTTTATTAAGGCATGCCACCACACAGCCTCGGTGGCACAGTTCAGCCGGCTACATTTCATGTGCTGCAATGTATTTGATTAAGACATGCCACCACACAACCTCAGTGGCGCAGTTGGTCCGGCTTCTACCCATGAGATGGCGGTGACAGGACTGTTCGCAGTGCCATGCCATTGACGCTGGCCGAGCTTCTACCCATGAGATGGCGGTGACAGGACTGTTCTTAGTGCCATGCCTTTAACGCTGGCCGAGCTTCTACCCATGAGATGGCGGTGACAGGACTGTTCGCAGTGCCATGCCATTGACGCTGGCCGAGCTCTACCCATGAGATGGCGGTGACAGGACTGTTCTCAGTGCCATGCCTTTAACGCTGGCCGAGCTTCTACCCATGAGATGGCGGTGACAGGACTGTTCGCAGTGCCATGCCATTGACGCTGGCCGAGCTTCTTCCCATGAGATTGCAGTGACAGGAATGTTCGCAGTGCCATGCCTTTAACGCTGGCCGAGCAGCGCCCGCGGGCCTGGTTCAAGGCCCGCGGTTCGGTTACTTGCTTGCCTTGCATCTTATCACGGGAGCACTCATCCGTTCATCGACCCGAGAAGTCGGGATGGAGCTGCCAGTGGCGTAGCCAAGAGAGGGAGGGGCGAAGGGGGCAGCCCCCCCCCCAATTTGAGGGTCGGAGGGACCCTCCAGGCGGCCGCCGTCAGGGGTCGCAAGAGTCCCTCAAGGCATCGGTGCCGGGGGTCCGTAATTTCCCCAGGGGTCGAAGTATAGGGCCTCTGGACTGACGAAAAGGGTCCCAGGCCGATGAAGAGGGCCAGAGTCAACGGAAAGTGCATTCAGGAAGAAGAAGGCCCTTGGCTGGGCTAACGTGAAGGGCTTCTAGATCGACGGAGGGGGCCCGGATAGTTGGTAGGTCCCCTGACCTGACGGACAGGCTATTGAAGCTATTGAAAGCTTTTGAAAATTGGCCTTACTTTTGACAAGGGGATCCCGGGCCTTTGAAGAGGACCTAGAGCCGGTATGAAGGACCCATGGGCCGATGGGGGCCGAAACCCCACACCAGCCCCTAGTGTAATAGAGGCTCAAGATTTTTCAGGGGAACTTCGGCCGGATGGAGAGGGTCCCTGAGCCGACGGATGGGGGTCCCAGACCGGACGTGCAGTCACTTTATCGGCTTTGGCTCACGTTGATGGAGAGTGGATCAGAGCTGACAGCGAGCCTCAAGCCGATAAAGAGCCCCCGAGATACGGAGACGATCCGGGCCGAAGTAGAGGGTTCCTGGTGCTACGTAAAGGGTCTTTAAGCACATGGATGGGCACTGGCTGTTAAACAAAAAACATGGGCATTTCCGAGGGGTGAAGAGCCACCCTCCTCCTGGCGAGTCCGATGGGGCCCTCCAGGCGACCGCCCTGAGTGGTAGAGATATAACCGAGGAAAAATATAAATGCATCTAGCAGGTGATGTAGAATGAGCCCTTGAGACCTGAAGATATCCACCCTAGGTGTTGGCAAGGGCCGTGAAGACATGAATGGGCCCGCCCGAGAACTGGAATGCCCATGCCAGCTGGAAAGAGCAGTCTCAGTTGGAATGAACCTCTAACAGCTGAGGAATGAAAGGGCGCCTGAGGGCCCTGGGGCATAAACAGGGAACTGAGTGCCCTGAGGAATAAGTAAGGTGCTAAGGGCCCTGAGGCATGAACGGAACGCCTGAGGGCCATTGCGGGCTGGGATGCTCTTCGAGTTTGAAAGGGCCCCTGAGGGATGAACAGGATGCCTAAAAGCTGGGGGACGAGTGGTCTAGGGGTAAGATGCTCGTCTCACGATCGAAATGTTGTGGGTTCGAGTCTCACCTGTCGCTACTCTTCGCCCGCGACCAATCGGCGTGAGAGATTGGCGACGCTGCATGACTCAACGGTCGACGTGTCGTAAAACCAATAACCAACCAACAACCTAAAAGCTGAAGAAGGCTAATGAGGGTCCATCTCCGATCTTAAATGCTCCGGATATGAGAGCTAGACAGGACTATTGAGGATTGCGATAGGCCCCTAAAAACAGGAGGGATGAAGAAGATCTCGTAGGGAATCAGCGAGGACTGGCGTGATATTCTTATGAGGTGAGACCGGCCCCTAATGGATGAACAAGGTCCCCTGAGGGATAATCATTTCCGTTGGCTGGTGATTGATGTGAGGAATACCGAGGGCCATCCTCAGAGCTATGTAATATGTTTGAAACCACAAGAGCTGTCGATAGCTATGAAGGGTCCCTAGCAACTTGAGAGAGCCCTTGAGGGCTCCCTGAGAGCTAAGGAGCGTCCCTGAGGCTAACGATGGTTGTGAGGAATGCTGAGGGCCAGCGTCGGAGTTAGAAAACCCTTGAAGCTAGAAAGACTGCCAAGGACTGAGAAAGGCCCGAACAGCTGGAGAGGACCCTCGACGATTGAAAATGGTCACTAAGCGCTAGAAAGAACTGGATTGAGCTAGAAGGCCCAAGAAGCTTTGAAGAGGTGACGATGATAATAAAAATGATCCCGAGATATCAAGAGAGTCTCTAAGGGTTGTGAAGAACACCGAGAGCCAGTTTCAGAGATAAAATATCCCTGCTAGCCCAAATGACTGTCTAGGACTGGGGAGGTCCCCTGAGAGCTAAAGCGGAGCTGACTATGATGCTCCTGAGGCTTGGGAGGAACACTGAGGGATGAACAGAGCCACCTAACCAGCTAAGGAAAGCTGGGAGAGCTAGCGATGTTTGCTAGAAATTGCGAGGCCTGTCTCGGAGCTGCAGGATTTCCCTGAAAGCTAGACAGTTTTTTAAGGTCACGCGAGCCCATACAATAGCCTATACAAGTAGGAGACGTATCCAGACGGATGAAGAGATCCCTGAGAGTCAGAGAGGACTACACTGGGATGTTCCTGAGCTTTAGGGTGGGCACCTGTGGGATCGGGGGCCCCTGAGAGCTAAGAGAGTCATTAAGGAATGGTGATGGGTGAGAGGAATGCTCAGGTCCAACCTCAGATAAAAAATATCCTCGAGAGCCATAAATGCTGCCAAGGATATGAAAGGTTAGTTACCGTCATCTCAGCGGCGGCGGCCGCCACTGTTGCCACGGCCGTCCTAGCACTGACGGCCGCCGAAGCGGCCACAGCTGTCCCATTGCTTCGTTTCGGACCCTGGTGACACCGATTAAGCAAAAATAAAGAATAAAGTAAGTTGTAAGATGCTGCATGCTGGGCACAGCTGGTCAGGGATGTCGCTAGTGCTTTCCCTGTCCCCTAATCTTGCGCTCATTTTCTCTACTGGTATCCACGCCTCATTTTGAGAAAGTATACATACTTTCTCAAACACCGTCATATGGCAGTGCTAATAGGTTCAATAATATGAGACTCATCCTTATCATGAACAGCCTTCCTATTAAACTATGTTAGAACGTAGCGGATTAGAAAAAAGCAATTGTGTCCATGGATATGAGCACTCGTATTTTTACTCAGGCTAATGCAATTCATGCCTTCATTCGATATATGTTAAGGTCCCTTTATTTCCCGCAATAAGTTTTATTTTCTTTGCCGTTGTCGGCAGCTAAATGGTTTGTTTTTCGTTCTGATCTTTACCGGACTTTTGGACCTTGATTGTAGGTCCCGCATTAACCACGCCAGCACCGAGTGCCTTATTTTCACAGGTAATGAATCGTCTTTGCCTAACATACATATACACACACACACACACACACACACACACATATATATATATATATATATATATATATATATATATATATATATATGTATATATATGTATATATATATATATATATATATATATATATATATATATATATATACATACATAATGAAAATACAGGGGCCCTTCGAAAATAAAGTGACCGAAGAATTTCGGAATAGTGTGTGTGGGGCGGGGGGGGGGGGAACTCAGTAGGTACGGGGCACCTTTCAGATTCCCCCCTGAACCAAAGCCTGGCCACGCCACTGAGCCCTGCCGTATGCACAACGTGCCACTCTTGCGAACCTTGAGGCCAGCGGGTGTACATTCAAAACTGTTTTGCAAGGGTTCCAACAAAATTGAACTTCTGCCGTGTATATACTGTGTATGTTTCTATGTGTCGAGTGCGCAAAACACAAATTGTCAGGTAAGCGACACAAAATATATATAAAGACATGCCACCATTGCATGATGGTGGACTTGTAGCAGTGCTGTAGGTTTGATCTAATCTGAAAGCTCATGTAAATAAGCCAGGGCATGTACCAATCTGCAAGCTAAAGCAGCTGCTTGCCTAATCATGCCTGTACGTTAGGCGTCAGACGCAATGTTAATGCGGATATCGGGGGATCTCCAGTAAAGAAAGAAAACAGGAGGTTCCTAATGCCATTCAAGAACTCTCAAATATGCACCCGCGACAAGCGCGCCCGGATGCTCACTAGTATGTGCGCGAAGAATATAGTTACAATTTATGGAATTCTGTCTCCATAACATATGATGCGTAGTGCATTTATGAAAGTTAGCTTGCCTTCAGACGTTAATTTCCTTGCCACTTACAGTGATACATTGCGCATATTGTTACTTCGCGTACTGTCTTATGGAACTATTTTTCATCATATACGGCGGGCCGCCGGAGCGGCGGCGACGCCCGCGGCCCGCGGCTCGTCCCCGACCGTCCGCCATTCATAACATGGTGGGGCGCGGATCCATGCCCTGAATGTTAATGGTCCCCAACGCCAAAGCTACATTACAGCGTAGTTCTTCGATTTGTGGACATTCATCGTCTGTTGTGCTGATAATGCAGCAAACAACACAAAATTCGTGCATAGATCACTGATGGCCTTATTTTTCAGGTCCAAATACCGAACTTAAGTTTTCATGATCGCAACTGAGATTAACGTTCGACGAATTCATAGCATTATTCGCCGTTCAACCTGCTGCTAGATGGCAGTACAAAAATTTAAAGACAGCGGCTCTGTGACGATAAACAATACGCGTACCGTGCTGTGTGATACTGTCTGAGCTTGCTTCAAAGTAACACAGTTGGATTATACCATCCCGAAAGTATCAATTGTGCAAATATCAGAGTATACCGGCGATAGAAAGCGTTGTGCCATCGAGGGCGAAGCTGTACTAGATGCAGGACACATGATTTTTTGTGGTACGATTGGGAAAGAACCAGGCAAGGTTATGGTGGAGGCACTGCATACAATCCAGCCCCATGAGCTCATACAAGGTTGGCCTCTCAGAAAGCTGCAAGCATTGCATTGCTCTGCTACTATACCTAAACAGGTGAGGAAAGTGAAGGGTTGAGTGATTGTTATGATTGGCACAACTGTATACAGATCTAATATGGAAATGACAAATTAGCATTAACAGGGCATAAAACCAGGAGGTTCTGACCCCTGATGACATCAGAATTTCCATATATGCCTGGAGTCATCACGGAAATGTGGAAGCCTTGTGGAATTATTGATGTTGCGAATATCTGATTCAACCACATTGCTTTCATGGATCTGTTTACTCCGAATGCTAAGTCATTCAATTATTGGTGTTAGATTGATGGCGCCATGCATACAGGGGCATGTCAATTGAACTCAACCAATTCAATTGAACAATCCAGATGTTCTCTGAAATATGTCGCAAATGAAGTTTAGTTTGGATTAAAGATAAATCCATCCCATGTTTTTCCACCATAAAGCAAAGGAGATTAGGATTTTGGTTACTTCTATTTTAATTTTCACATTTTTAAGAATGTTTGCGAATTGTTTTAAAATAATTCATTTCAATTTTTATCCCAAATGTTAGGCTAGTATATGTTTTTTTTTAAAGAGGTAAATTTGTTCTTTGAGGTGTTTTATACATTCTTGGACTCTTTTTTTCCAATGCAATGTGTTTGGATGTGGTCAACATGATGTGACCACCCATTTCCTGTGCAAATGCTTACTTTTCAGTTTCCCGGCAAAATAACACCAAAAAATGACTTTGATTTAGGTAACATAGCATAAAAATAGTTTAAGAAAAGAATTAAAAAATGCAATGTATTCTAACGTAACCTAGCCTAGCCTAACCTGCCATATAAGGGACAAAAATTGAGGGGAAAATGAAACAAACGTTTTTTTCACAAGTTTTCAATTTAAAAACCAAACAACCTAGCCAAACCTGTTTTTATAAAGAAATTGATTTTTTTTTAAATATCAATAAAAAGCAAATTGTTTTCCAAACTAAAAAACCTGACCTAGCCTAACCCAACCAACAGCAACCCCTTTGTCTGCTTCATAGAGGTAAATGTGTGGAAAACTTGTCTTGCTAACACCATGAAGCACAATAATACCTTTACAAAAGCCATCATGCCTCTTCTTCGGTGTATATTCTCCCACCGCCACTTTTTGGTATCATTTCCCTTACCAACTGAAAAGTATGCATTTGAACCAGAGATGAGTGGTCACATCATCTTAGTCATTTTAAGAAGTGTGTTCTTACAAAATATTTCTTGAAATGCCCTATCTGAATTAAAATACTATAATAATTAAAATCTGAAATATTCGATCACATTTCTCTCTTCCCTTAAATGGAGCTTGATAGTGCATACAAATTTTGATGGTGGATACCAGTGTTGTGTGACCCCTAGGGGGTCAATCAAAATATTGATGTTGCATGGCATTGATTCCTTTGGATGGTGTTGTGCTAGCAATACTAAAAGTACATGAGCCGCCAGCCCCATCATCATGGGTTAGGTTATACTCGTAGATGTACTTTTTCAATTTCATCACCGATGTTCTCCTGCAGAGCAACTCCAGCATGGAGCTGGCTGATCGAAACCTACCTTCCAGCCTGACTGCAAATCATGGAAGACAGTTTCTGAAAATATCCCAGATTGGGTTGGGTGCCCCACCCAGATGTTTTTATAAATAAATAGTAAAATAGAAAGTTGAATGATTTTGCACTCCCTTGTTCTTGTGCTGCACATTTTGTGCAGGTAGTTCCTAATCACAACACTGTTGTCATTAGAAAAAGACATGCAGCCAAGTTGCATGCACATTCACTGGTGGTGTATTGTGAACATTATGTTGATATTTACCCTACGTTTTGAACTGAATTTCACTTGAAGCGCCCCTAAACCCCAATAACTAACTAACTGAATCTCACCCTTGTGTGGATTTGCACTGTTAATTTTCCACTGTGAACGCGCAAATTGGAGTGTAATGAAGCATCAGTCAGCAGTGTGCAACTATATTGTATGCATGCCATTCTGGCTTGTTTTTATTCTTGTTTCAAAATTGTTTATGGCAGCGAGCCAGATTTGTCACACTTTTATCTGTCACACAGTAGTTCAACGTCTCTGCCGATAGGTGGCAACTGTTTCGCCTTGAACGGTCAATAGCAGTGCTGCGACTTTTTTAATTCCTCGCGCATTTATCTCATATTGCGGCAAACAATTACAAATTCGTGGATGCGGAACCCACGACTAGGACCGCCGCCAGGGTCGCTAGTTATCGATTATAAGATTAAATTGATACGTGTTTGTAAAAGTGTCTTACTGGGTAATTAACTTCAGATGTCTTTTTTTACATGTATCGTATTCCGGATGTCCTTGCGCGAAAATTGTTGTCGGCATTTTGGCGTTGAAAGTAGCACGTCGTCAATCCACTTATGTTGCAAATCGCATCAATGACGGCATCGTTTTGGTGCTCCAAATCCCGAACCAAATTTTTCAACAACCTGACCGCAACTGAGCTTAATGTTCGCCGAATTCATGATATTATAGGGCAGTGCTGCGACTTTTTGAGATTCGTGGCCCGTTTCCTTGATATCGCGGCAAACATTTACAAATTCGTGGATGGATCAATGACGGCATTATTTTGGGGGTCCAAATCCCGAAGCGAATTTTTTAACAAGATGATCGCATCTAAGCTTAACGTTCGCCGTATTCATGACATTATAACGCAGTGCTGCGACATTTTGAGATTTGTGACCCGTTTTCTTGATATTGTGGCAGGCAATTACAAATTTGTGGATTGATCAACGACGGCATTGTTTTGGAGGTCCAAATCCCGAACCGAATTGTTCAACAAAATGACCGCAACTGAGCTTAATGGTCGCCGAATTCATAATATTATAAGACGGTGCTGCGACTTTTCTTTAGATTCGTGACCTGTTTTCTTGATATCGCGGCAAACAATTACAAATTCGTGAATGGATCAATGACGGTATTATTTTGGAGGTCGAAATCCTGAAGCTAATTTTTCAACAAAGTGATCGCAACTAAGCTTAACGTTCGCCGAATTCATGGCATTACAACGCAGTGCTGCGACTTTTTAAAAACATTTATTGCATGATTTCTTGGTAATGTTGAATTTTGACAATGTTTTTTTTCCCCCCTAAATCTTTAGCGGAGGCAAAGTGCCATCTGCTAGAGATTGCTACGTTAAAGAAGGAATTACGTTATTCCGGCTTATGTGACATCCTGCCCACCTGCGACCTGGATGGCGAAGCGGAGGCCTGTCACCCAGAGCGAGTCGTGGGATTCAGGCCCGACCTTGTATGTGTAGGTGTATGTTTTAAGTTAAAGCTTGGAAACCCCTAAAAGGGGAAAACCAAGCTGCTTGGAAAACCCGCAGGTAAAACACCAAGCGCAATTTAAAAGGAAGTCCGTCTGTATTAGCCAAATTGGATCGGATCCTGTCTACATAGTGTGAGATAACCTATATGTATGTGTTTTGCGACGTCGGTGAGGATGAGATATGGAGCGGAGTCATACAGCCAGTACGGAGTGTGGCGCGTGTCTTATACCTTTTGACTTCACATCAGGCTAGCTTGGTTCAGGAAAATGCAACGGAGGCTTTATATCAGTTCGGAGAGTTTTGTGTCCTGTAGGAAGCGGAAGAGTAACTCGAGGGGTGCCGGGTGGTCATTCCCGAGGAGAGCTCGAAGCGAAAGTTGTGAATGGATCTTGGTGAAATACTGGATGATATAGCGACGGTGAGGAGCATATGCTGGACAGCCAAGTAGGATATGGGTGACGGTAAGGCGTACGTGACATGTGCTACAAAGTGGAAGCCGGTGAGGTCTCTGAAAAATATAATCGTGTGTCAATTTGGTGTGTCCCAGGCGGAGTCTGGCGAGTGTCACCTCGTTCAGACGTGTGTGCTGGTTGGAGGAGGGCCAGCTGGAGAGTGTGGGCTTGATATCGTGTAGGTGTGTGGTGTTATGTGACCAGCAGTCCTGAATATATTTTTTTAATAAATTATTAGTGAGGGATAGAAGATCCCCTGGGGGCACCGGAGCTCTATTGTTGGCGGGGAGGTCGATCGCCGCGCGGGCGAGACCGTCAACCCTTTCATTTCCCGGGATACCCCTATGTCCGGGGATCCAGAGCAGGGTGAGCTGAAGGTGTACGTGGTTGTCATTATATAGGTGTCGGATGGCGTGGAGCGTGGGGTGGTTGCGCAGTGATGTGTTGGAGGCAGGTGAATATGGCGACTAGTTCTGATGTGTATACCGAATGGTGAAGTGTTAATTTGGTTTGACCAGTGTCTGGCCCACCGCACCAGGCGTCTCCCGTACGATTGCTGGTACGTGAGCCGTCAGTGTAAAAGAAGGTGTGTTGTGGGTGGGCCTCTTGATATTCAAAAACAACTTAATTTGGACTTCAATGGGGGTGAGCAGGATTTTATTAAAGAGATACTCGAGTTTGGGATGTTTCATGTGCCAAAATGGCAGAAGGGGGGGGATCCGGTCAGGGGTAACCTCCGGAAATTTCAGTGTGGATGTGAGAACCTGCTTCAAGTGAATGGCAATGCTGTATTTATTTTTATTTTTGGAACGCCGAACCGAGGGTTTAGTCCATGCCACATTGAAGGGGTGATTTAGCTGTGTTGTTGTCCTGAAGTGGTATCTGACGAGTTGTAGTGTTCAGGGTTGTTGTAGGCTAGGGAGGTTGGTCTCACCCCGAAGGCTAGTGATAGGTGTGGTGCAGTGTGCTCCGGTGATGAGGCGGAGTGTGTGGTTTTGTGTGCATTCCAGTGACTTGGTGAGTGTTGGAGATATATTATCGAAGATAAACGCATTGTATTCCAGGATTGAACGAATCAGTGCAATGTACATTTTGGTAAGAGTCGTCCTGTCTGCACCCCAGTCGCGACCGCAGATGCAGCGCAGGAGATCGAGTCGAACAGCGCAGCGCTGTTTAATATAGGTGATGTGGGGGCTAAAATAAAGTCCTTTGTCGAAGATAATTCCGAGATATTTGAAAGAGGTTTGGAGGGGGATAATTTGATCGCGAAAGCGGAGCGGTTTGCTAGGCGGGATGTGTCTGGGAAGCCGGGAAAAGAGCATAGTGACCGATTTGGTGGGGGAGATCTGTAGTCCCCAGAGGGAGCACCATGAATCAATGTGATTCATGGCGAGTTGTACAAGGTGATTAGCTGAATCTGCCGATGGGAGTGTACACCAAATAGCCAAATCATCGGCATAGAGATAATATTTTAGAAGGGGAGAAATTTGGGGAAGTTGTTCTAAGACGTCGTTGATCATAATAAGGAAGAGGGTTGGAGATAGGACGCTGCCTTGCGGGACACCTTGGTCAAGAGTGTGGGGCCGGGAATGAATCTTGCCGCAGCGGACGACGAAGGAGCGATTTTCTAGAAAGTTGGTGATAAAGGTGGCCATTCTGCCCTTGATACCAATGCGGTGTAATTTAATTCGAAGGGCAGAACTATGTACTTTGTTAAACGCGGAAGTTAGGTCTAAAAAAGTGCTATGGTTTCGGATTTTTTCCCGAAACCACGCTGGATTGAGTCCACAATTTCGATGAGGTTGTCAGTGGTGCTTCGCCTTGGTCGGAAGCCGCTCTGAACGGGGGATATCATTTTGTTGTTTTCGAGATAGACTCTGATTCGTCCATTGACCATGCGCTCAAAAATTTTGCAAGCACAACTAGTGAGAGAGATAGGACGATAGCTAGAGGGGAGATGTCGAGGTTCAGAAGGTTTAGGTATAGGAATAATGATACTAGTAGACCAAGAAGGTGGAAAAGTGCCGTCACTCCATAGTTGATTTAGCGCCGAGAGGAGGTTATCTTTACCCGAGTCAGAGAGATTTTGAAAGAAGAGATATGTCAGGTGATCAGGTCCAGGTGCCCTACTGGATACCCTGGAGAGGAATAATTTTAATTCACAGGGGGTAAATGGTGCGTTGTAGGGGTCGGTGTTGTCTGAGTCGAAGTGGCAAGTAGCAAGGGTGTCGCGAAGGAATACGGTGGTGTGCTGTGAGTATTGAGTGTTGGAAGATATGTCAGAGTAATAGGTGGCGAAGTGTTCCGCGACGGCTGTGGGCTCGGCTATGCGCTGCTGGTTAATCGTCAGTTGTGGGAATGCGCGGTGTGGGGCTCTGCCATTCGAAAAGGAGCGAAGTTGGGTCCAGATTTGGGAGATGGGGGTGTAACGGTTGAAGGTGTTCGAGTAGAGTTGCCAGCTGTGTTTCTTGGCCGAAAGGATAGTTTGCTGACAACGTAGTTTTGCCTCGCGGGCTTCTACCATGTTTCGGAAGGTGAGGTTTTTCCGAAATTTGCGCTCAGCCCGCCGCCGTGAGGCGACGGCTCGTTTGCACTCGTCGTTCCACCACGGCACGGATTTACGGTCGGGTGGGCGACGAGTTTTGGGTGCGTGCTTTTCTGCCGCGAGTAGTATGGTATTGAGCAATGCCGAAATTGGGGGGTGAGACTGGGTAGGATAATATTATCAATTTCCTGGGAGAAAGATGGCCATTTCGCTTTGCGAACGTTCCAGTTGGACATAAAAAAAAACGGTCTCTAGGCTGGGCTGAGCGTTCGAGGGTGACGTGGATGGGAAAGTGATCACTAAAAAGGGGGTCGGGTTGAACGTGCCAGGAGAAGAGGGGTGAGATGGAAGCTGAGGCTTGGGAGAGGTCAATGGCTGACGGGCGGAACGGGGCGATGTCTGTGTTGTGTGTGGGTGTTTGGTCGTTTAAAAAGACCATGTTGTGGGTATTGAGGAGTGTTTCAATATGGCGTCCGCGCTGGGATGTGTTGTGACAACCCCATGCCTGGTGGTGGGCGTTGAGATCACCCAGCACCAGACAGGGGTGTGGGAGAAGACCGAAGAGATTGGATACAGAAGCTAGAGATAGTGTATGCGTAGGAGGAAGATAGGGGGAGAGTACAGTAAGTTCTAGTTGTGCAATTTGAACGGATACTGCAACAAAATTTAGGTCATTGGGGATGGAGATAGGGCGATGGAGAAGGGCGTTCGAGACGAATAAGGCTACCCCGCCGCCGCGGGATGTAGTGTTTCTGTTTTGGGAATAAAGAGTATAACCGAAGATGTTAAAATTATACGGGTCATTGTCGCGCCATCTAGTCTCCTGAACGGCGGCAATCAATGGTTTATTTCTGATGATATATTCCTTGAATTCTGCCCAATGGGATATGAGGGACCTCGTATTCCATTGGAGCAAGGATTCAGTGGTGGGTGTCTGCATTAGTGCTGTGTTGTGTGGTGTGTGTGGTGATCACGCCCTCGCAGGCGTGTGTGTGGTGGTGAGGGCGTGAATGTATCGTCAGACGTGTAAGAGTCGGACGACCCTGGTGTGGTAGATGTAGGCTCCGGATCCCCAGGGGGTCCGGGCTCGGGAAACGGGAGCGGTGATCTGTCTCGGGGGACAGGGAGGGAGGGCGACCCAGAGGGGGCGGAGTGGAGGACGCTCTAGCCCTGTTGGGCTGAGCGGTCTGTGGACGGATGGGTGGCCGGGAGGTCGAGCTACCCGCGACGGGAGCGGGGCGTGCAGCCGGCAGTGGTGCTACCTTGTGGTGAAGGGGGGCCCAGCGCCAGCGGGGTCCTCCACGGGAGGGGGGCGCGTGACCGGTAGCGGGGCAGTCTGCTGGCGGAGCATGGGCCGGGAGACAGTCGGGTCGGTTCTGGGCGCTGAACGCGTGGCCGGCAGCGGGCGAGGTTGGGATGGAGGGGGATGGGCGGTCTCAGTTGGTTCAGGCAGCAGGGGTGAGGGGCGTTGAGCCGCCTCCGCCGGGGTCGGCCACAGTGGGGTCAACCTGGGGCTGGACCACCCGGCTGGGGGAGAGGATGGAGGGCTGCGCTGTGCAGCGAGCCGTCTCGCCTGCTTCTCCTTGGCATACAGCCATGCGGGGCACCCAGGGGACGACGCGGGGTGCGGGCCGTCGCATGCCGCACACCGTAGCTCATCGGAGCTGCACGCCTCGGTCGGGTGGTTCTCGGCGCAGCGGCCGCACACTGGCGCCTTCGCGCGGCACGCCCGGCTCAAGTGTCCGTAGCGTTGGCACAGCGCACAGCGCGAGGTGGGCGGGGTCCATGGGCGGAGTGCTGCTCTTAAGTAGCCCGCCATGACGTGGGTGGGAGGGGTGAGTGAGCGGAATCCTAGTTTCAGCACTGGACCCGGTCTGGCCCGGCGGCCCAGACGCGTTACCTCGCACACCCCCTGCGGCCCGAGCTCCGCGAGGAGCTCCTCTTCAGAGAGCTCCGCGAGCTCGGGCTCATACGCCGTCGAGAACGATATGTTCAGCCGATCGGCCATCTCGACTTCCGTCGCACACCCCAGGAAGCTCCCCTGGTTCAGTAGGACGCGGGCATGGGCCGCCTCCCGCACGCGGACCAGGAGAGAGCCGGAGCGAAGGACCTTGGCCGAGATCACGCCACCGGTCCAGCCGTCCAACTCCCTCGCGATCGCGAACGGGGAGGTTCGCGTCCAGGAGCCCTCCTTTTTCGCAAGGAGGACAAACGATTCACCCTCCGGGGGGTCGCGGGGAGGGGGCAGGCGGGCTCCAGGCCGGGGGCGGTGTCCTCCGTCCTCCGAAGGGGGCGGGTGGTCCCCGGGCATACCGGGGCCGGGCGGGTGCGCTTACACCAGAGGGGAGTGGGTGGAGTGTACGTGTGGATAAGGGCGCCCTGAAGAGGTGCAGGCAAGAAAGGCACCCTGAAGGGATGCTCCACGGAAAGATGTGAAGAGAGCTGGCGTGTGAGAGGGGAACAAAGACAGAGTTTTGGAGGGATGGGAAAATCGGTCAGAGGCGGGGGCAGTCACGCTCAGAGAACGCTAGCCCGATCCATTGAAACAGAAAGTTACCTATGACCGATTCTAACCTATGGGGAGGGATGGGAAACAAACAGTCGAGGCTGGCCTCCGGTACAACTCGGTTTCCCGACGGTGCCCGAGAGCACCGCTAGGCCGAGGGGGAGTGGGAGGGGAGCTGCGACGGCTAGTCCGACGAGAACACCGGCTAGTGGCGTCGGCCGGCCCCTCCCGCTGACAACCACCAAAGGGCTGAGGGGGGGGGCCCCCCCTAAATTCTTAAAAAAAAAACACCAAAAAAAAAAAAAGGGGGGGGGGGGGGAGAAAAAAAAAAAAAAATTTTTTTTTTTTCTTTTTTTTTTTTTTGAATTTTTTATTTTTTTTTTTTTTTCCCTAAATCTTTAGCTGAGGCAAAGTGCCATCTGCTAGAGATTGCTACGTTAAAGAAGGAGTTACGTTAATCCGGCTTATGTGACATCCGGTTATACCAACTAGTCAAGAAAGGAGAGACGCCGTGAAACAAGAAATATGGCGTAGAGACGAAACACGCATGTCATACAGGTACATATACATACATACAGACACTCATGACAATGGAAGGACATTTGGAGGGTGGGCAGCATCGTAACCTCCGGAGAGGCTCCACTGCCCACCTGCGACCTGAAAAGCGAAGCGGAGGCCGGACGCCCAGGGCGAGTCGTGGGCGTCGGGCCCGACCTTGTTTGTGTAAGTGTATGTTTTAAGTTAAAGCCTGGAAACCCCTGAAAAGGGGAAAACCAGGCTGCTTGGAAAACCCGAGGGTAAAAAACCAAGCGCAATTTAAAAGGAAGTCCGTCCGTATTAGCCAAATTGGATCGGATCCTGTCTACCTAGTGTGAGATAACCTATATGTATGTGGTTTGCGACGACGGAGAGGAAGAGATGTGGAGCAGAGTCATACAGCCAGTACGGAGTGTGGCGCGTGTCTTATAACTTTTATCAGGTTAGCTTGGAAAATGAAGATGCGACGGAGGTTTTATATCAGTTCGGAGAGTTGGGTGTCCTGGAGGAAGCGAAAGAGTAAATCAAGTAGTTCCGGGTGGTCATTCCCGAGGAGAGCTTGAAGCGAAAGTTGTGAGTGGATCTTGGCGACATATTGCATGATATAGCGACGGTGAAGAGCATATGCTGGACAGTCAAGTAAGATATGGGTGACAGTAAGGCGTAGGTGACATGTGTTACAAAGTGGAAGGCGGTGAGGTCTATGAAAAATATAATTGTGTGTCAAATTGGTGTGTCCCAGGCGGAGTCTGGCGAGTACCACCTCGTTCAGACGGGTGTGCTGGTTGGAGGAGGGCCAGCTGGAGAGTGTGGGCTTGATGGTGTGTAGGTGTGTGGTGTTGTGTGACCAGCAGGCCTGAATATACTTTTTGAACAGATTATTTGTGAGGGATAAAAGATCTCCGGGGGGTACTGGGGCTCCGTTGTTGTCGGGGAGGTCGATCGCCGCGCGGGCGAGACCATCAACCCGTTCATTTCCCGGGATGCCCCTATGTCCGGGGATCCAGAGCAGTGTGAGTGGAAGGTGTGCGTGGTTGGCATTGTAGAGGTGTCGGATGGCGTGGAGCGTGGGGTGTGTGGTGTTGTGTATTGAGGCGAGGGCGTCCACGGAGGATCGTGAGTCAGTGCATATTGTAGTAGGGGTAGTAATGCGTTGCGCAATGATGTGTTGTAGGCAAGTGAGTATGGCGACTAGTTCTGCTGTGTATACCGAATGGTGAAGTGTTAATTTGGTTTGACCAGTGTCGGGCCCACCGCACCAGGCGGCTCCCGTACCATTGCTGGTACGTGAGCCGTCCGTGTAGAAGAAGGTGTGTTGTGGGTGGGCCTCTTGATATTCAAAGAATCTAATTTGGACTTCGATGGGGGTGAGCAGGTTTTTGTTTTCCCGAAAGAGATACTCAAGTTTGGGGTGTTTCATGTGCCAAAACGGGATTAGAGGAGGCAATTTGTCGGGGATTACGTTGGGGAATTTGAGTGCGAATGTGAGGACATGGTCTAAATGTATGGCAATATTGTATTTGTTCCTATTATATGTACGTCGAACGGGAGGATTAGAGAGTGCGAGGGTGGCAGGGTGGTTGTGCTGTGTTGTGGTGCGAAAGTGGTATCTGACTAGTTGAAGTATTCTGCGGTGTTGTAAGCTGGGGAGGTGGGCCTCAGCCCGGAGACTAGTGATGGGCGTGGTGCGGTGTGCTCCGGTGATGAGGCGAATTGCGTTATTCTGTATGCGTTCAAGTGTTGTAATGTGTGAAGGGGATATATTATCGAAGATAAACGCATTGTATTCCAGGATTGAGCGAATCAGAGTAATATACAATGTGTTGAGTGTGGCCCTGTCTGCACCCCAGTCACGACCGGAGATGCAGCGCAGGAGATTTAGACGTTTTGCGCAACGTTGTTTGAGATAAGCAATATGGGGGCCGAAACAAAGACTTTTGTCTAGTACGATGCCAAGATAGGTGAAGGTGGTTTGGTGAGGGATAATTTGGTCGCGGTAACGGAGTGGTGTAAGAGGTGGAATGTACGTGGTGAGCCGGGAGAAAAGCATTGTGACGGATTTGGTGGGGGAGATTTGCAGTCCCCAGAGGGAGCACCATGAATCAATTTGATTCATGGCGCGCTGCATTATATAATTTGCATTGTCTGCCGATGGGTGCGTGCACCATATGGCCAAATCATCGGCGTAAATGGAGTATTTTAGACAGGGGGCTATGTGATGGAGGTCAGCGAGTGCATCGTTAATCATGATAAGAAAGAGGGTGGGGGATAGCACGCTGCCTTGTGGGACGCCTTGATCTAATTTTTGGGACCGAGAATGGATATTGCCGCAGCGGACGGTGAATGTTCTATTAGCGAGAAAGTTGGTGATAAATTTTGCCATTCTGCCTCTGATGCCAATACGATGTAATTTGATTCGGAGTGCCGAGCTATGTACTTTATTGAATGCGGATTTTAAATCGAGAAAGAGTGCCACGGTTTCATGTTTTTTCATGAAACCGCGCTGAATCGAGTCAACTAATAGAATGAGGTTGTCAGTGGTGCTGTGTCTGGGTCGAAAGCCGCTTTGAAAGGGTGTGAGAATTTCGTTGTTTTCAAGGTGAACTCTGATTCGTCCATTGACCATGCGCTCAAAAAGTTTAGAGGCACAACTAGTGAGAGAGATAGGTCGATAGCTAGAGGGAAGGTCGCGAGGTTTGCGAGGTTTAGCGATAGGAATGATAGTGCTAGTAGACCAGGAAAGGGGAAAGGTGCCGTCAGTCCATAGTTGGTTTAGTGCCGAAAGGAGGTTGTCTTTGCCGGAGTCGGATAAATTTTGGAAGAAGGGGTATGCCAATTGGTCAGGGCCAGCCGCGGTGTTTGTTACTTTGGATAGGGATAAATTTAGTTCATAGAGAGTAAAGGGGGCATTATATGGTTCCGTGTTGTCCGAGGTAAAGTTGCAGGTGGCGAGAGTGGTTTGGAGGAAGTCGGTGGTTTGTTGCGAGTATTGCGTATTTGAGGAGATGTCTGCATAATAGGTGGCAAAGTGTTCCGCGACGTCCGAGGGTTCTGTGATGCTGCGTTGATTAATTGTCAGTTGTGGGAATCCGCGGTGTGGGGGTCTGCCATTTGAGAAAGAGCGAATTTTGGTCCAAATCTGGCCGATGGGGGTAAAACGGTTGAATGAGTTTGAATAGAGTTGCCAGCTGCATTTTTTGGCGCTAAGGATAATCTGCTGACAACGTTTTTTAGCCTCGCGGGCTTCTAACATGTTTTGGGTGGTAAGATTTTTGCGAAATTTTCGCTCAGCCCGCCGCCGCAGAGCGACGGCGCGTTGACACTCGTCGTTCCACCACGGCACGTGATGACGGCCGGGGGAGCGACGAGTGTGGGGGACATGATTTTCTGCCGCGAGTAATATGGTGTCAAGTAAAGCTGATATTGGGGGGTGTGAATGAGGAGGGAAGACGGTGTCAATTTCCTGGGAGAAAGATGGCCATTTCGCCTTGCGAACATTCCAGCGGGGGATAAATGAATAATCTCTAGCCTGTGCTAAGCGTTCAAGCATAATATGAATAGGGAAGTGATCGCTAAAGAGGGGGTCGGGTTGTACATGCCAAGAAAAGAGGGGTGAGATGGAGGCCGAGGCCAAAGATAGGTCGATGGCAGATGGTCGGAACGGGGCAATGTCGGTGTTGTGTGTGGGTGTTTGGTCATTTAAAAAGACCATGTTGTGGGTGTTGAGGAGTGTTTCGATGTGGTGTCCGCGAGGTGATGTGGTGTGACAGCCCCATGCCTGGTGGTGGGCATTAAAATCTCCCAGCACCAGACAGGGGTGAGGGAGGAGACCGAATAGGTCGGTCACAGAAGATAAGGATAGTGTAGGAGAAGGTGGGAGATAGAGAGAGAGTATAGTAAGCTCTAGTTGTGCAATTTTGACAGAAACGGCAATAAAATTTAGGTTATTTACAATGGGGATCTGACGATGAAGGAGGGTGTCGGATATAAATAAGGCGACCCCGCCGCCGCGGGATGTAGAATTTCTATTGTCGGTGTAGAGGGAATAACCAAAGATATTAAAATTATATGGGTCATTGTCGCGCCATCGGGTCTCCTGAACGGCGGCAATCAATGGTTTATTTCTGATGATATATTCCTTGAATTCTGCCCAATGGGATATGAGGGACCTCGTATTCCATTGGAGCAAGAATTCAGTGGTGGAGTGTCTGCATTAGTGTTGTGTTGTGTGGTGATGATCACGCCCTCGCAGGCGTGTGTGTGGCGGTGAGGGCGTGATTGGGTCATCCGTCTCGTAGGAGGCGGACGACCCTGGTGACGTGGAGAGGGGCTCTGGATCCCCAGTGCGGTCCGGGCTCGGGGAACGGGAGCGAGCACTCGATTCCGGGGACAGAGTGGGGAGGCGACGGCCCTGAGGGGGCGGTGTGGAAGACGCCCGAGCCTTGGTCGGAGCAGCCTGTTGGCGGTGGAGGGGCTGAGCGCTAGAGGAACCGGTGACTGGGGTCGCCGCGGTCTGCTGCGGGGCCCGACAGTGGTGGGCGGTGTCTGCCTTGGCGGGGCCCGCGGCAGGGGCAGGGCGCATGGCCGGCTGGGTGACGTCCTGTGGGCGGTGCGGGGACCGGGGGACGGAGGGGCCCGCTAAGGGGGCAGGGCGAGAGGCCGGGGAAGGAGAGGAGGGAAGCGGGTCGCAGTCGGACCGACCCGACCCTCCAGACCTAGGGCGGGAGCCCGCTTCAGCCGGAGTCGGCCACATTGGGGCCAAGTGGGGCCGGGCCCACACCATCGGTGGGGCGGGCGGCGAGGAGCCCTGTGAGGTGAGTCGCCGCTGCTGACGCTCTTTGGCGTCGAGCCACGCAGGGCAGCGTGGGGATGCGGCCGGGTGGGGGCCCAGGCAGGCCGCGCAACGTGGGACCTCGGACGCGCACATATCCGTCGTGTGCCCCTCGGCACATCGCCCACATACAGGCTCCCTGGAGCGACACGCCTTTGCCAGGTGCCCGTACCTTTGGCAGAAGGCACATCGGGCCGGTGGTGGGGTCCAGGGGCGGAGAGGGATGCGCAAGTAGCCCGCCATGACGTGGGTGGGCGGGACTTGCGTGCGGAAGCCCAGTTTCAGGACTGGGCCCGCACGAGGGCGACGACCGAGACGGGTCACGTCGCACACTCCCTGCGACTGCAGCTCGTCCAGGAGCTCCTCCTCGGACAGATCCACCAGCTCCGGGGCGTAAGCGGTGGTATAAACCAGGTTGAGCCTGTCCGCGATCTCAACCGTGATGTCCTTGCCGAGGAACCGGTTTAGGCTCATGAGGGCACGTGCCTGTGAGGCTTCCCTAACTCGCACCAGCAGGGCACCAGAGCGGAGGACCTTCGCCGAGGAAACTCCGCCTGTCCACCCGTCCAGCTCCCGTGCTACCGCAGACGGGGAGGTTCGGGCCCACGATCCCTCCTTCCTCGTCACCAACACGAATGACTCACCCTCCGGGGGTCGCGGGGAGGGGGCAGGCGGGCTCCAGGCCGGGGGCGGCGTCCTCCGTCCTCCGAGGGGGGCTGGGTGTTCCCGGGCATACCGGGGCAGGGCGGGTGCACTTACACCAGAGGGGAGAGGGTGGAGTGTATGTGTGGATGAGGGCGCCCGGAAGGGGTGCAAGCAAGAAAGGCACCCTGAGGGGATGCTGCAAGGAAAGATGTGAAGAACTGGCGTGTGAAAGGGGAAGAAAGACACAGAGTTTTGGAGGGATGGGAAAATCGGTCAGAGGCGGGGGCAGTCACGCTCAGAGAACGTTAGCCCGATCATTAAACCAGAAAGATACCTATGACCGATTTATAACCTATGGGGAGGGACGGGAAACAAACGGTCGAGGCTGGCCGCCGGTACAACTCGGTTTCCCGACGGTGTCCGAGAGCACCGCTAGGCCGAGGAGGAGTGGGAGGGGGGCTGCGACGGCTAGTCCGACGAGCACCGACTAGCGGCGTCGGCCGGCTAATCCGGCTGACAACCGACTAGTGGCTGAGGGGGCGGAGCTTCCCGTAGATGTCCTGGAAAGGACACCTACGAGACAGCTGGAAAGGGCGGGTGGGGGCTTGAAACGGCGGACAGCTTCTGTGGCTTAATCTCCGGTTGTGATAACCAGGTCTTCTCAAGCCTCCTTCGTCTTCTTCGTTCGACAATGTCGGGCCACTCTGCCTATAGTTTCCCCCGCCGGCCTATTGGCGGCGCTAGTTTCGCCGCCCGACGACCGGCGGCTAATGTCCGCGCTTGACGCTTAACGATAAATTTAAATTTAAATATCGGTTGGGCGAGGGCCAATTTACTCCGCGCCCAGGTATCGTAACTCTATTTTTTGTGAAATCGGTAGGACAGCCATAAGATTAGTTATGCTGTTGCCATACCAACTTCAACTTCAACAGCTCCAATGTGTCCAATACATTCCTCAATTGCCAGTACTACTTATTTGATGTGAGATATACTACGGCATAGCGCGCACTTTGGCACGCGCCTAATCGCGCTCATCTGAGCTGACAAGATCTCATTGAAACTGGTTAAAAGCGATGGCGACGTCCGGACGAGAAAACCCCGTGTATGTACGAAAGAGTCCATTTGAGACCACCGACCGACCTCACCAGTCAATTATGGGCCGGATCGACCCGGCCAGCATGTTTCTGAGCATGTAGTCGCATCCTGCCTTTGATAATAAATATTCCTATTTCCTACAACGCTTCAAACGCTTCAAACGTTGCACCCTGAATTGAACCTGCTATTAATTTCGATTTTTTTTAGCTCTCATCACGGTATTTTCCTTCAAGTAGATACTCGCATTCTATGCTGAGAGAACATTATACATGGTGGAACTTATCTGGTGCTGACCTAGCAGACACCGGATGAGCTTCGGCAGTCATACGGCTGCATCATGTCACGTGATCTGTGTGTCCGGGGCTGATTGGTTGGCTGTCAAAGTTACAGCGTTTTGGGACGTACTGCTCGGAGCGGTCGTGTGGCGTAAAATGGGAGAACAAACTGCAGGGCACGGAGGTCTAATGTACAGTGCCACCTCCTTCGCGACAATTCGGTATGGCGTATACAAGTTGCAGGTTGCATAGATAATAATAAGCGGCGTTGATTGATTGATTGATTGGTTGATTGATTGTACTGTGAGATACCTGGATACTATTCGGAAAATGAAAAGTTTGACAAGAGTGCAATAATGTTAGCTGGAGTGGATTCGTGTTCAATCCACACCTGTGCCGAAATTGTTGACACTTACCTCCGAGATCAGGCTGCTCCTTCGAACATGGTCAATGCCCCCCAAACTGAAATGCCTCCTGCCGAATTGCGGGAAACAATAGTATCTGTATCTGAAATGCATGTTCTTTCGCCGAAATTGGACGCAGAACTTTTATTCTTCGCCGACTGTCAAGAAAGCCCAGTTGCGGGAGCTTCACCAGTAGCATGCTTGCTATGCTTCCCCACCCTGCATCCGCAGTTCCAGAGCCATCCTGCCAGAGCCATGTGGCCGTCTTCTTGCCCTCACACGTCCAGCGCCATTAAGCGCTTTATGCTGCTTATTGTTTGCTGCATGGATCACATATAGATTTCGGATGCTTCCGGATATTTTCCGTTAATGTAGCAAACCTTCAAAAGTTCAAAAGCAAAAAGCTCGGCATTTACTTCAGTATTCCATTTCATTGCTTTTGCTGTCGTGTTCACTGCACAACACCCAAGTGTATGTCACTTAAAAGGGGTATGGCACCGTCTGTCCCAAGGAACCGGAACCCGAAGGGGTATTGCACCGTCTGTCCCAAGGAACCGGAACCCGAAGCACGAATGGCGAGCTGCAGGAATTCAATTAGAAGACAAATCAGTCACGACACAATGGTCAGCGTGGTGGTCCACGTGGCTCCCGTCAATATTATTTGGCAACATCACGTCATGTAGACCGTGCCCCCAGGCATACAGCTTTGTATGCTTTTGGGAGGGCACTACCCGCCCCCCCCCCCTTCACCGTTGGCTGTGTCCCCAATAATTTAAGCCTTTAACGTGGGACCAAATTTTGTATATCCGCCCAATCCATTTGTGCCTGCCCATGGCCTTAATGTATTGTGCCGTCCCACTAATGTTCAGAGGCCGACAACTATGCGTGCCCCAGGGCTTTTCCACAAACCGATCATGTGAAACTACATGGTTCTCGCATAATATGTTTACAATTGAATGCTTTGAAAAAGAAAGTCCAATAAATTTGAGGCCATTGGAAAGTTCAATCATGTTGCTTACGAATGCTAAGCTCATTTGGCTGTAAGCGGAAAGCTAGATATATAAATCAAATATTTAGTGAAAACTTAATTTTCCTATACCACCATAATTTGTGAGTCATCGAATTTCAGCCCCCCCCTCCTGTTGAAAGGTTTAATTTTTAAAGAATGCAATAAAACAATGTCACTTCCCTGCCAGCACAGGGCTGCCGAGGGCCTTCTGGTGAGGCCAGCCGATAGAACGGTTCCAGTGTTGTTTATTTGATGACCCACATGTGTCAGTTCAATGTTGGTCGGCTGAGTGCGTCCCTACAGCGTCCTCTGCAGCGTCACGTGCATATCGCCTACACCTGTCAACTCCTGTATCCGGCAATACAGGCTTGGTCTGAAGACGAGCGTGTGCGGCACGAGCGTTATGGAACCCAGTGCACTTTAGAGCACCCAGGTACGTTTTTGGGCTCTCGGTGTGATTTGGAGGGCCTCAGAACGTTTTCGGGCTCCCGGTGTGTTTTGGAGGGCCCGGGTACGTTTTTGGGCTCTCGGTGTGTGTTGGTGGACTCCGGTAGGTGTTCGGGCTCCCGGGGTGCTTTTATGACCTCGTTTTGTTTATTTGGGGTTCCCGACGATAATTGTTGTGGCTCCTGATGTGAATATTTCGGGTGCCAATTATGCCTAATTTATCAACTTTGACAGCCATCCAAGGTTCTTTTTTCACCAAAAAATAAGAGCACGTAATTCCGAGGTTGCGGCCGCTGAAAGCTACTGGGTACAGTAGCTTACAGTACAGTACAGTACAGTATCTTACAGCCCAAACACCTCCTGGACATACATGCCCACTGCACCCAATAGCGGCGACATCCATGATGCGAAATAGGTGATTTTGAAAGCAGCAGACCATAACGACCATAGCAAGTGAGGACTAGATGGATGTTGTCACAGAAGACATGTAGAGTGTATATACCATCAGTCGTGATCAGCAAAACAGTCAGTGTTTTCATCAGGAGGAAAGGGAGGAGATTGGTTTGCTGTCGGATCACTCGGTGTCTTTGAGGCTTTGTGCCCTCTAAGGGAGCCGATCTTCACCAAAATGTATTAAGCACATAAAACGACACCCATTTTAGATAGTAGGCAGGGGTGATGTTTTAAATACGTTTGACGGGGTAAGTGCCCCCTCAACGTTGGCTTTGCCCCCCCCCCATTAATTTCATTTATTAACATTGGACCATATGGAAGGTGCCCCCCAATCTATTTGGGTCCACCCACTGCCTTCATGTATTGTCTCCCTCAAATCATTTTCAGAAATCAACACCCATGCACTAGCGGATCCAGGGAGGGGCCATTCCGGCCATGGCCCCCCGAAGCGCTTAAAAGCCATAGTGTCTTTTGGCCCCACCGAAACCAACGGAAGTAAACTAAATTATACTGTAGTAACCTTTGCCGAGGTTAAAAAATAGCGTCGGAATGAAATAATCTCCAATTTTAAAGATATTTTTTTCTTAATTGTTGGAAGCCAATATAGTAGCATAGTAGATTCTGACACACATCGAGGGTTCCATGCTGCTCAAGTTCTGCTTACAGCAAGAGTTGACAAAATCGGATCCACCAGTATGTACACGTGCACGAACGTTGACGTGGTACAAGACGTTGAACGTGAACGTAAACGTTTTAGTAAACAAGAACAAAAATCCGGTAACTTAGAAACGGTGGAAGTAGGCTGTGGCCCCTACACAGGAAATTATGCTGTCATTAATTATTATTTTTTAAATGGGCCCCTTTGCCAAATAGTGGTCGAAATCCGGTGATTTTAACTAAAAATAGTGGGAGAATGGGCACCTTCCAAATCCGTTCCACCCCTCCCCTGATGCAATTCCTAGGTACGCCACTGGGGGAGGGGGGGGGGGGCTGACGCCGAAGACCGAAAGTTGCCCCCCCCCCCCAAACCGGTGGGCTAGATCCGCCAGTGCACCCATGGTAGTAGGTACATACGTTTCCACTTCAGCATTTAAGTATCCTCGGTCTACCATACTGTTGTTAGTCTTTTTTTTTAGATCTTTTTATTCTTTTTATTTTAAGGATATGCGCGCTGCACACCACAGTAAATCTTCCGTACCGACGCCGCACCCTGCTACTTTCACTACCGGCTGCAGCCTGTCAAGCCGGCGCCGTCCTGCGCGGCACCATGTAGATTTACGCGCCTTACGGTTTAACGCTGACATAAATTTATATGTATCTGCACGGTTCGCGTGTTTACTTAAAATAGAGTATTTAAGGCATTATACATTAGCCGTAACTCACTTTTGGCGGCTCGTCCTGGGGTGGACTTTTCTAGCGCATCTCGTTGGTGCAGTATCACCAACGTTCGCTCTCAACGCAATGCCTGCTGCCGGCGTGCGCTGGCGGCGCAGTCACCAGCGCACTTGCGCTCCAGCCACGGCTACCTCCAGGCGGCTCGTACAGCTGAGGACAAAGACTTCACGGCAGATTACAACACTCGGGCTTGACTGTCGCATGAAGTGGGCGAATGGGGTCGGCCGGCGTGTCTCACAAACAGCGTGTCGAATACAAGATAAACCCATCTGTGCGACAGGAGTACGATGAGGAACTTAAAGCTGGCTGCAAAATGGCTGGCTGCAGCCTTACGATAGCAGAGGATGTTCGCCACGGGGCTTGTGCCTCTGATGGCGGTACCACAGGAGAATGGCCCATGCTCGACATGCGGAGCTTAACAGTCACGTGGCGGCTTATACTGCTGACGCCGACGTCTGTGCTGAGCACCTGCGTAGTGGCGCCGACAGGCCGCGCGTCGCCGTGGTGGATTTGAGGCGGGCGACCTGCAGCTGCGACTCGACAGACGGCTTTGGCCGTACCAAACAGTCATCATTCGCGGTCGGCGGTACAGCTAACGCGGCTTGATTCGTCTGAATGTGCGCCGGCTGTGATGAAGGCTGTTGTCCGTCGTCTTGGCGCAGAACCGGCCGTGGAGCGAGCAGTTTCCATATGTCGACGACCTACTGTCGATGAGGACATTGTCACGCCGAACACGGGCGGAGCACTTCAAACGCTTCGGGTTGGTAGCCACCAGGCGGCTGAGGACGGCGCCGATGCTGGCTGCGCGTGCAGCGCCTGCTGGCAGCTGCATGGTCGCGCGACAGCGCCATCCAGTCCGCCGGACCGGTGACTCGCCGTGCTTTTTCGCATGGTGCGGCCGGCTGAAGCCCACCTGCCTGTCTGCGGCTGGCTGAGGCCGGCCGCTGCCTGGTTGAAGCGGCACGTGAACGCAGTCACCAGCGGCTGATGACACCACTGACGACGCGGCCCTGCACGGCCAGATCGCCCACGTGGAAGCGGCTGGCGGATGCTGACCCGGCGCGGGCCCGTGTGCTGGCGGGACCGCGGATCGTCTGGGCCGATGCCAGCTCGATAGCGGCCGGCGTTGTTATAAGACGCCGGAGGACGGCGTGATGGAGACGCGTGCTGGCTACGACCACGGCTCGCGGAGACGCACATCAACATGGCTGAGTTATGCTGCCGTCCGCGGTATAATCTGGCCATTGCCTGGGGTGCAAATTGAGCTAGAACTGACTCGGCCACCGTCACCGCTGGTGATGATGCATTGTACTGCTCCCTCGAACGCGCGAGCGTAGATGCTGATTCGCCCCCGTTTCCGTCACGCTCGTGGATGAATCGCTCACTGCGTCGTAACTGGTCGTCGGAGAACCCACATTCTCACCGCAGTGGCTGCGCGTCCTGTAACTGACGCGTGCCGCGCTGTCGCCTGCAAGACTAACGTACGTCCTAGTGCGCACGCAACGGGAACCGCTAGTTAGCTGGTCCGACCATAGCTGGCTGCACTTGTTCGCCGAACTCTACTTTGCGCGGCACGTATCACTACGTCCGCGCGCGCCGGCGGCGTAAACGTCACCTCGTACCACGCTCGACTACCCCATCACGTACCACCACCACGACCCTCGCACGCACCTTCGCGCTCGTGCCCCTCGCCCTATGCCGCCAAATTCCACCTGAGCCACCGGGCTCCAACCACAACGCCACGTGTTCCGCGGCCGCCATCCTGCCCCGCAGAGTAGCCTCGTTTCGCGCTGCACGCCGCAACCGACTCGACAGCAGACCAGCGACGCAGTGGTCCCGGCTGTACACCTGACAACGTACCCCCATAAGCGCTATCCCGCGCGGCTGTCGACAGACTGCATCCGTCCGCAAACGAACCCAGCGCCCCGCCGCCACATGACGCGTTGGACCGCGCACGCCCGGGACCGCTGCACACGTCCGCGCGCACGTGACAGTGCCGCGCAGGTGATATGTGCCGGCGAAGACCCGCGCAAAGCTAGCACACAAACACGCCAGCACACACGTACCGGGCGCGGAAAAAACCCCCCCCCCCCCCGCACAAAAAGCCACCACCAACAGCCAAGAATTTTTTTTTTAAAAAAAAAAAAAAAATTATTGTTAGTGGAGGTTGGGGGAGTTGTGTGTGGGGTTTTTTTTTTTTTTTTGGGAAGGGGGGGGGGGGGGGGGTGGTTGGGTGGGGGGTGTTTTTGTTTTTTTGCTTTTTAAAAGGAAGGAAAGGTGGGGGGAGGGAAAGTAATTTTGGTTGCCCCCTGGTGTGGGGGGGGGGGGGGGGGGGGGGGGGGGGGGGGGGGGGGGGGGGGGGGGGGGGGGGGGGGGGGGGGGGGGGGTAAAAAAAAAAAAAAAAAACATACATTCATTACTCAACGCCTTCCGCAAATAGATCATGGACTCAGGTGATGTTTAGCATCTCTGCCAGATAAAAGGAGCATGGGGTGCTAAAAATCCACATGTTGAGCAAGATGCACCTTACCAAAAACATCCTGATCCCTGTCAAGATAATATATAAATTGAATGATCCCTGTCAAGATGGACACGGCTTATGTAGGTTCGTTATTGGCGCTGTATAATTATAGTGCAGTATAAATAGCGGCCAAAGACCTAAATAGCCAACTAACAAGCCTGCCGCAGATCACTACAGCTATACATGCACTTCTAGAGAGCTTGGCCGCAGCTGTCAGGATGACATGCTCATCC
This sequence comes from Ashinkailepas kermadecensis, assembly GCA_034440615.1. NCBI lineage: Eukaryota > Metazoa > Arthropoda > Thecostraca > Neolepadidae > Ashinkailepas > Ashinkailepas kermadecensis. The sequence continues at coordinate 108,960 of JAOTOM010003601.1, forward strand.
AAACTCAAAACTGGATGCAATTCGAGAACGGAAATATCACGGAAATATCACGGAAATATCACGTTGGGATCGTGATCGAGGTCTAGTCAAGATTTTTCTGCAATAATGTATCCCTAATTTCGACAATTATTCACCATATATACCAGAACAAAGCTCATCCCATATCCCCGAAGTATTTTTATTTCTGGTAAAATGTATCCCTAATAACAAATATAATTCCACATATTCAAAAGCGGGACTCATTCCAGTAGCCTGTTTCATAAACGTTTTTACTACTTACTACTTACTATTCTGACGTAAGTTTTAATTTACTACTTACTACTTACACCGAAATTTTGTTTATGAAGCAGGCTACAGATGTTAGAAGTACACATCCATCATCAGCAGGCAAAATATGTCGCATAACCGGAAAATGCGTAGACATGTATCGTGTAGCTCGATGACAGCGAATCTCGACGTTTTGAACTGTTCTCGACCCGCATTTTCGGTTGGGCAGGTGATGCTCGGCTCGGTGTACAGCATGGGACAGGTGTACGCGGCGCACAGCTTGCCGGGCAGCATCCTCATGTACACCGGCTGCCTGCTCTGCTCGCCCATACTGACCGCTGCCTCCTACGTGGGAGCGCTAACGGGCACCATGCTCGGTAAGTTGGTGTATCGGCTCAGCTTTAGCAGTCGTAGGATTCCACTACGCCTCCCCTGTCCGCTACCCCTCCAGTCTTGCTTTGACGGAGCCCCTGCTGATATCTGACGATAATGCTGATATTGATGCTGATGGTGATGATGATGCTGATGTTCATGATGATCATGGTTACGATTATGATGATGGTGATGGTGATCACGATGGTGATGATGATGATGGTGTGCGCGTCATACCGCTGACAAAGTGCATTGGCGTTTGACCTGCTTTGCCAGACAGCGGAGCCCAGCAGACTAATACGAACCCCTTAATGCCGTTGCGAGTGTCGACACACCTGCATCTATCATTAGAAGCTGTTGCTTCCGATCCAGCAGTTCAGAGAGATAATTATTGGGCAAAACGATCGGGTGTTTCTCTTCGTAGGACAGCGCGGAGAACTCCAGGCGGACTTTCACCCTGAGGAAACCGCCATCCTTTAGAAAAGGTGACAAGCTATACACTGGTGAACTTCTGGGAACAGACATACACGCCTCACAAGCGCGCATTTCAGCTGAAAACGCGTCAAGCTAAGCTGCCTTCAGGAGCTCAATCCTGGCACGAAAGATCTGCTCAGGAGCGAGTTGCGAGAGACAGTCTCTGATCTCTGATCTCTGATCTCTACTGCGAAAATTGTCACAAAATCGCTGCACCCATCCCACGACTCGCACGGCCGTAGAAAAGGAACACCATCGCTCCACCTTAAACAATGGCTGGTTGGCCGACTGAGCCGTCGCAGCCAGAACAGGAGACTTCTCGCTACAAGACTGACACTGGCACATAGCCCTGCACCACTCGTGTCCCCCCGAGCGGCAGAATGGGCCGACGCCGCATCGATTCTGCATCGAGAGCGATCTCGGCATCACGGAGAGACGAGAAACATGTCTGGATACGAAGCGATCTCGGCATCACGGAGAGACGAGAGACATGTCCGGATACGGCCGCGATCCGGATACCGCCGGATACGGAGCGATCTCGGTATCACGGAGAGACGAGAGACATGTCCAGATGACCGCAATCCGGATACTGCGGATACGGAGCGATCTCGACATCACGGAAAGACAAGAGACATGTCCGGATACGGCCGCGATCCGGATACCGCCGGATACGGAGCGATCTCGGTATCACGGAGAGACGAGAGACATGTCCAGATGGCCGCGATCCGGATACCGCCGGATACGGAGCGATCTCGGTATCACGGAGAGACGAGAGACATGTCCGGATACGGCCGCGATCCGGATACCGCCGGATACGGAGCGATCTCGGTATCACGGAGAGACGAGAGACATGTCCAGATGGCCGCGATCCGGATACCGCCGGATACGGAGCGATCTCGGTATCACGGAGAGACGAGAGACATGTCCAGATGGCCGCGATCCGGATACCGCCGGATACGGAGCGATCTCGGTATCACGGAGAGACGAGAGACATGTCCAGATGGCCGCGATCCGGATACCGCCGGATACGGAGCGACCTCGGTATCACGGAGAGACGAGAGACATGTCCGGATGCGGCCGCCAGCCGACACACGCGGCGCGGCCAACCGACCAGCGGGACCCGATCAGCCAGACGTCAGATGCTACCATCTCTCTCTAACTGAAATGTCACGTGTGGTCACGTGGACAAGGTTAACCTCGTCTGGATGTGCACCCAGTCAGGCTGGCTGGTCAATCTCGGAATTTCAGCGACTCGGTTAGGCATGCTGGTTCCAGCGCTGGGGACGCCGCCGTACCACCCGAGCGCTGTCGTGGAGTCCGTCCAACAACGAGACGGCACGCCAACCGGAAGCCCCAGCGCACTACGTACAGGGACGTGCCCTGGAATTGTCATGAGGGGCGGCTTGACTGGAGGGGTACCATTTCTTCAGAGGAGTCCACTGCGAAAGTACCCGGAAAGGCGCCTTTGGCTGAAAATCCGTTGAACGAGGGCGTGCAATCGAGGACTCTGAGCCTTTTCCTTCCCGCCTCTGGCTAAAACATCCGTTCAGCGGTGAGGGGGAGGGGGTTGTATTGGAGCCTCCTCGGAGGGATGCCACCTTCCATGGAGGTGGAACATTACCCAGTGCCAACCCCCCTCCCCCTGTATCAGCCTTGGACCATTAGCCAGGGCCGTATGCACATTTTTTGTGAATTCGCTTTGAAACCGATTGGATTCGTGTTCCTTATGTCCTTGCGATCACGGGAAAGTACTTTTTATCTAGACTTGACCAAAATTTGATATGGTCGGAACATTTTCAGCCGCCGACCGGCCGCCGCGCCCAGCCGGCCGGCCGGCAATGGGCGTCCCGACGATGCGTTGCCAGCCAGTTGGCAGCTGCCTTGACTACTATTAGAGATGGCAATCTGAAGAAATTTTCGGGCCCAAGCCCGACTCGAACCCGACTTCTGAAGACCCAATCCCGGTACGGGCCGGACTAAGTCCCAGGCCCGTTCCAAGCTCAACTTTTGCACGGAATGCTATGGAGGAGTTTATGATCAGGCCCGATACTGTCGGGTCCACTGGACAGTACAGTGAGACTACGGAAGTAGACGGCAAAGTGAGACTAGCCTGATCATGTCAGCTAGGCCAAATTATTGCACTTGATCATAGTTATGTCAATACGTAGTGATTGGAGCATTCCATCATTTGCACTCACGTTCAGGTATTCGGCAAAATATAATACCGTCTGTTCATCTGTGATTTTCTTCATCATGAGTCAGAAATCCCTTAATTACCTTTTATGTCCTTATGGAGTTGGAGCCGCTATATTACTACGGCATGTGTGAATAAGCTAATGGGCAGAGGTGGCAAAACTCAGGCCCTCGGGTCAGACCCTCGTGCCTGGTATAAGCCCAAACGAGACCCTGGCGGGCCTGTCCGCCAACTCATCCATAACATTTCATGCAAAAGTTGAGCTTGGACCGGGCCTGGAACTTACGTCGGGTTGCTACCGGGTCTGGGACTTCAGAAGTCGGGTTCGAGTCGGGCTTGGGCCCGAGAATTTCTGCAGATTGCCATCTCTAGTAGTGGTCAAGGCAGCTGGCAACTGGCTGGCACCGCATCGTCGAGACGGCCATTGCCGGCCGGCCGGCTGGGTGCGGCGGCCGGTCGACGGGGGCAAGTTTTGCGACCATGTGAAATTTTGGTCAAGTCCAGATAAAAAATACCTTGCCGTGATCGCAAGGGCATAATCAACAAGCATCCAACCGGTTGCAAAGCGAATGCGCGAGAAAAAGAAACTGTGTATACGGCCCTGGCTACTGACCACAGAGCCACGTGGCCCTTGGTCCTAACCAGGGACACCTCGTGCAAACCGGCAGACCGCAGCGATCGGAGATGCACCACATCGCCGTAGCTCTGTGGTGACGCATCCGAGAAGGCATGCGGCCGAACTCTGGACTCTGGCCAGGCAGCTCCAGCCACTGCCGGGGAGGCGCTGCGGCACGGTGAGTCGCTTCAGCACCTGCTTCAGCACCTGCAGGCCACACGGCCGATCCATGAACACCTGCGCCTCATCAGGCGGCAGCTGCTCATTGAGGGTTTCAGCACGAAAGATGTCGTCAATCTGCGTCGGCATTAATCAGACCGAATACAGCATAGTTCCAGAGAATATATTCATCCCAACGAATAACTTCTAGTGACGTATCTGAAACGAAAGCACTAGCAGCAGCAGCGCCACCAGAATAAGAACTCGTAGGTACTATCGGCCAATATGTGACTACGAGACTACTCGTGGGTATGGGAAGTCTTGCTCTCGTCTATTGATACCGGCAAAAATGAGCAACAACCACACGGATAGGAGCAGGAAGTAAGTTCTTTCCAAACATTGCACTGTAACCCAATGTTGCTGCTTATAAATATATATCTTCCTAATTGTTTAGGACGAAGAGACAGGCAGACAGACCGGAAATATGTTTGCAGGCATGCAATGCAGGTATTTTAGCACCTACAAATGCATGCATTTTTTCCGGAGTCTTTCCGATCCGTATTAAAACACATCACAAGTTCGCATCTTTCAGGATTTCTTGCATGGAAGGTTAGTTCGACTTATTTGCCGTGGTCCTTATAATGACTGCTGCTTAGCGGCTACCTCAGTGGGTCTTATCATGGCTGCTGCCTAGCGGCTACGTCAGTGGGTGTGTTTGTAAAGCAATCGACGTAGAATGAAAACCGCATAGTAAACCTATATTATGAAATACACTTTAACATTTGAAAGTACGCTTTAAAGCGTCTCCCTTATGAATTTGCTTGCGGTACGACTCGGACGAAATTTTGAAAAATGCCTTTTTCGTTGATTCACCTACGCCTCCCCTACATTTAATCAGCTATTCAAAGGGAAGTTGCATGCGTACATGCAGGTAGACGGAACAAGAATGATTGCCTTTTCCCGTGGGAGATGAACATATAGTTGGAACCAAGAGCACAGCTAGGATGATAGCAAGGGAGAAATACAGTGTTGCGAAATGGACGGGAAATTGCTTTCATGGTATGTTACTTAATGGGAATCAGAGATAAGTCATGGGTATCAGGGGGTTCGTTGGCTGTGGCTTTACGACGTATTCAGCATCTGAGGCCATATAGCGTCGCCTGCCTCTGGTCCTGGCAGAAAGGGCGGGCATCGCGGATAATCGAGCCTGGTAGCTCTGGTATGCTGGACGGTCAGCTTGACCACTGAGATACTGGCGCGCAGGCCTCAGGGGGAAGTATTCTAAGTGCCCCTTCTATATCGTGGCTCCATGAACGTTCAGGGATGTACAAACGTTTCAACTTCCAGCATGGAACCCTATGGAGTGTGCCCCCCCCTCCCCACAATCCATTCGAGCTCGACCATTTCCTCCATGCATTGTGCGCCTCCCCCCCTCCACCAAATACTTTTCAGAAATTGTACACCCCTGTATGCTTCTTGTTCAAACTTGACGTGAGGACAGTGCCTCTTTGACATAGTTACTGCTCACCACAGACCAACCTGCTAGCACTAAAACTACGCCCATGATTTCAGGTGTGGCATTCAGCACTGAGTCCTACAGCAGTGTGTACAGCGGTGTGTGGGGCTACAACGGCATTCTCGCCGCCGAAGCCATCATGTTCTTCATAGTACCGTCGCCGCGTGCAGTGCTGCTGGCGGTGCTCAACGCCGTTTTCGCGACCATGGTCCAGGCAGCCCTAGGTGCTAGTCTCAGCCAGGTAGGTGGCGCTAGCTGAGATTTCAAGTTGAGTAGGTGGCGCTCGGTGTTGATTTCGCGACCTGCTGACATCGGTTAGATGGGTACAATGAGTCAACAGCAGGAACTCCTCTAACATGTTGACTGCGGGGGCCGTGACCCCCGTAGACACGGGACCTTTCCCATCACATTAGCATTACTGCGGAGGCCGGAATCAGCTTGACGGTGAAGATGGAGCCCGCAGAAGATGGAGCCCGCAGAAGATGGAGCCCGCAGAAGCCAGTGGACACGCCCATCGACCACTCAAAATCTCTCAGACGTTTGTCCTTTGGTCCAAGGGTGTAATGGGCAGTAGTGTACCGACGGGGGAGGAGAGAATATACCCCTGAGAGGTGGTAGGTCTACAAGAGTTGCGCTAGGCCCCAAAAATCACGCTGGATCCCTAAACATTTTCGTCGGGGACCCAATAAGTCCCGTCTGGGCCCTCACAAATTCGCGTCGGTGATGACAAATAACTACAGTAGGGCCCTGGAATATCGCGCCTGGTCCCCCAAGAATCGCGCTTGGGCCCTAACATTACCGTCTGGACCACCAAAAAATCCCGTCAAGTCCCATATTAATACAGTGGGCACACGAACTTGCGCGAAGACCCCAAAAGTCGTGCAGGGGTTCACAAAAAAATATAACTGGAGCCCCAAATGTTCCCGTCAGTATCCCCCAAAATTGGCGTCGAGATCTCCAAATAGATAAAGATGGGCCCAGAAAGCTGGCGCCGGGGCCTGACTACCATGCTGGGGTCCAGAAGTACGAGCCGGGGCCCAAAGATCGCCCCGGTCCCCGAAGTATCGCACTGGGACCCAAAAAATGTAGTCGGAGCCGAAATAAATACGAGATGGTGTAAAATTCGCATCGGAACACGAAGGAAATCTAGCGTGTGTCCCAAAAATATGCAGGGATTCTGAAAAATAGACGTCGGGGTATGGATAATCGCCCTGGATCCATACAAATTACGCCAGAGGCCTAAAAAAATCGCGTGTGGTCCCGTAAAAACGTGCCAGGACTCGACAAAGTCGCCGCGGGCACACAAATATGGCATCAGAGGTCTGAAAGATCGCGAGGGACCCGGGCTTCGAAATATTCAGCGAATGGCTCCAAAAATCGCGTCGGTCCCTGGAACCACGCGTCTAGGCCAAAAACATCGCGCCTGGACCTTGAGAAATCGCACCGGAGCCCCTTCGTCCCACCCGAAAAAAATGCCCTGGCCCCAAAGAATTGCGTTGTGAGCTCAAATAAACACAGCAGAGCCTTAAAAGCACGATGGCAGGCGAAAAATACACCGGGCCCTCCAAAGAGCACCGAGTCTAGTTCATCCCAAGCAAGAACAAAATAGACACGCCGGACGCTAAATATGCACATCGGAGCCTTCGAAAACGCGTCGGTCCCTAAAAAAAAACACAGTAGGTCCACAAAAATCCAACCGCCCTAAAAGCGCTCAGGTGTCAAAAACGTGTTGGGACCAGAACAAAAATGTGCTAGTGCCAAAACACATCAGCAGACTAAGAATAACGCAGCGGTTCGGTAGCCAATCTGGGAGCATATTTAAGCAAAGAGATGAAGTGCATCAAGGCTGAACGCGGTAAGCGGATTTCTTTCCAACCAAAAAATGTGGGAAGCAGAGAAGTAATCATCAAATTGAATTCATCGAATTGTCCAGGCGAACCCCTTACAAAGCATTCCATGATGTCAAATATGCCACAAGAATGTCATGTGGCAGCAATTGGCAACACGTAGGAGCACTGGCGGATCTAGCCCACCGGTTTGGGGGGGGGGCCAACTTTAGGTTTTCGGCGTCAGCCCCCCCCTCCCCAGTGGCGTACCTAGGAATTGCATCAGGGGAGGGGTCGAAAGGATTTGGAGGGTGCCCATTATCCCACTATTTTTGGTTACAAGCACCGGATTTCGACCACTATTTGGCAAAAGGGCCCATTAAAAAAAGACAACATAATTTCCTGTGTAGGGGCCACCGCCTACCTCCACCGTTTCTAAGTTACCGGATTTTTGTTCTTGTTTACCAAAACGTTCACGTTCACGTTCACGTTCAACGTCTTGTACCACGTTAACGTTCGTGCACGTGTACACACTGGTGGATCCGATTTGTCAACTTTTGCTGTAAGCAGAACTTGAGCAGCATGGAACCCTCGATGTGTGTCAGAATCTACTATGCTACGATATTGGCTTCCAAACAATTTTTTTTAAACCTTTTAAATTGGAGATTGTTTCATTCAGACGCTATTTTTTACCTCGGCAAAGGCTACTGCATTGTAATTTAGTTTACTTCTGTTGGTTTCGGGGGGGGCCAAAAGACACTATGCCCACCCACCCCCTTTTAAGCGCTTCGGGGGGGGGGGGCATGGCCGGAATGGCCCCTCCCTGGATCCGCTAGTGTCCTCTTGCTATTCTTCTTGAAAAAATAAGTCAATGTAGCCTGTCTCTTCATCTTAGCAACCACAACACCAACATACGAAACATGCTGCTCAACTGGGCTCCACTGGTCACTCGCACAAAACATCCTGTTCAAATTCCGCTTTCGAAATCTGGCTCACTGGGTCCGCTTGCCCGTTACTGGCTAAACAAACTTCATGAACCTATCTGACGAAGGAATAATGAAACTGCTGATTTCGTCATCTCTTGCTGTAAGCAGAACTTCAACAGCATAGAACCCTCGATGTGTCAGAATCTACTATGCTACCATATTGTGCTTCCAAACAATTATAACAAAATACCTTTAAAATTGGAAATTATTTCACCCGTAACGCTATTTTTTAACCTCAGCAAAGGTTACTGCATTTTAATTCAGTTTACTTTTGTTGGTTTGGGGGGGGGGCCAAAAGACACTATGCCCCCCCCCCCCCACTTTGAAGCGCTTGGGGGGGGGGCCATGGCCGGAATGCCCCCCCCTGGATCCGCCAGTGCGTAGGAGGCCTAGCAGAATCCAAAAAATCGCAATGAAGTGTGGCGAATGCGCCAAGTGTGTAAGGCGGGTATACATGTGTAAGGCGGGTGTACATGTGTAAGGAGGGTGTACACTTGCATGAACGTCGGCATCGTGGTGACCTGGAGTTATGAACTGGAATGCGTCAAATAGGAGAATTTTGATTGTAATGTGATTTACACAGATGTACTTTCAGCAGTGTGAGCTGACTTATGAAGGGATACCAGGAAAACTTTAACAGGAAAGGGCTGAAATCCGGTGACTTAAAATCTATGGTAGCACGTTGGGCCTCCTCCCCAGGAAAATTAAGTTGATTACTCATTATTTCATTGAAAACAAATTAAATGCGTTCCTTTGTGGTCAAAATCCGACGACTTTAAAAAGGGGATTTGCGCCTCCTCAAAATACGCATACCCCCCCCCCGGACACAAATCCTAGGTACGCCACTGGCTATGGGCTGTCCCCTATCCGGTTCCTACTTGGCACTTCCAGATTTTTGAAAGCTAGGGAAATGCCTAGCGTCTACCAATAATAAATGGATCTTGCATTTGTCTCTGGATCGATGCGATTGTGAGTGTGTCTGCGCGGACGATAGAGAAGAGGTGAGATGAGATTGAGATGACGAGATGATTGAGGTTGCGAGCGAGGGCGGAACCCGAGCGAGTCTACTGCCGTCTGTGCGGTACAAAATGGTCAACTGAGCGGTCCGGCCGGCCAGCCCCAACCGTCACGCTTTGACACCGAGACAGCTGGTTTTTGTCATAGGGTTTCACTTACTAAGTTCTTCACTCAGGGCAGATATGCGGTTTAACATTTGATGCTTTTATCCAATTATTGTTCTCATTATTATGTTCTTATTCACCTCATTATTATGCCTGATCTTTGTTCAAGGGAGTTTCATGGCCAGCTTTCATGAACGTTTCTCGATATGATGCAGTCTTCCAAGTCCCAATTTGCTCACTCTGAGCCAAATCCGCACCTTTTAGTTTGAGATATGCCAACATCCATTGCAGTATTTTTCCTGAAGTGCTCAGTGCCCGCGCGTGCGAGTGCCCCTGCGGCGGCGTTGACGGGCTCAGGCACCTTACCAGGCTCCCACACCTCAGCCGTCTACTTCCACCCGTCCCGCGTGGCAGAGACAACAACATGCTTCATTTGTGCTCCTGGGCATGGGTGTAGCCACGGTTTTGAAATTGGGGGGGGGGGGGACAAACCAGGGGCGCGGGAAGTTAGAGCAGGACAGAAAGGTAACACCCCATCCCCACCCCCATCAAAAAAAAATAATTGGATTTCAGCTACTTCATTTTCAAGGTCTGGCGTTCAGAATTACCGGTGTTAAATCAGATATTTTGGGGACAAGTGCCGCCAAAATTAGCAAGTTTCACTGCTTATGCCCACTGCCCATGAACCCAGCTTTATGAGGAGCCCAGCTTTATGTTGTATGTGCTGGTTCCGATTTCACAATCACTATAGAGTAATGTTGTAGCTACGTTTAACGTTGCCCTCTTATAACAGGAAAACAGAAAATATTGGACGATGGTTTTATTATAGTAGACATGGACTTACACTAACCTTTCCCGTGCTTTCCTGCTTTACGGGGACATATTTAAATGCAATAACAACCAGGGGTGGATACAGGGGGTGGCACTAGAGGCATGTGCCCCCCACATGGAATGTGGTGTCCCTCTGAGAAGGTTGGAGTGTATCCCCTCAACATATTTTTTTGCAGCCAGAGGCGTCCCTCAGAGAAAATGGCGCCCTCTGGAAAGGAAAGACGCCCCTCAACGAAGGCCTGAGTGCACCCCCCTCCCCCTCCCCCTCCCTCATCAATTTTGTTTAGGCCAGAGGCGCCCCACCAAGTACTTTCGCAGTTGTGCCCCTCCATAGAAATGGCACCCCTCCAGACAAGTGCTCCTCATGATAGTTTCTGGATCCACCCCTGATTACAACGCTGCTCTCTCGCAGTTATAAGCCACAGCTGGTTATTGAATCGGGCGCATTTACGTGGCTTCACTTTCAAATTTGGCAACTTCCGTTGAACCATTAAGAAGAAAGCGGAGTACTTGAAAAAGGTTCTATATTTGATGTGTCCGGAACAGCAATGTGGCAGTGCAAGGTAAAAGCCAGCAATGGGAGCCAGTGGCGTACCTAGGATTTGCGCTAGGGGGAAAGTGGATTTGGAGGGGCCCACCTACCCCCCATTAAAAAGTCCCTGGACTGCGACTGCTATTTTCAAAGGTGCCCATTTGTACTTTTAAATAAAATACTTAGTGACGAACTTAGATGTCCTGTGGTGTGGGCCTAATCTACCACCATCGTTTCGAATGTTTTTCTTCTGGTATCCCCTGATAAGTCACCTCACACTGCTGAAATTATACCTGCACAGATCACTTAAAAATAAAAAATAAAGAAATTTCAGACCTTCCAGTTAAGAACGCCCGGTCGCCAAAACGTCAACGTTCGAGCGCATATACACCCGTCTTGAGCGTTCTGCGAATTCGCCACACTTCATGTGATTTTTCGGTTTCTGCTAGGCCTCCTACGTTTTGCCACATGACAGTCTTGTGCAGTATTTTACTTGTGGAATGCTTCGTATGGGGGTTCGCTGGAAAAATGCGATTAATTCAATTCGATGATTTGCTCTCTTCTTCCCACATTTTCTGGTGGTTAAGAAATCTGGATATCCACTGAGCTTTGTGCACCTCAACCCTTTTGTTAAATGCGCTTACATATTGGCTACCGAACCGAGGCCCTAACTAGGTGTTCTTTTTGTGACCCGTTGCGTTTTTCTTCGTCTACGGATGTGCTTTAGAGCTCGGGCCAATTTTTGTTAGGGGCCCAAAGCATTTTTGATACCCCAGCTCTTTCGCAGAATTGTGTTGCTTTTTGTGCACCAACGATATTTGTGAGGTGCCGGCACGTTTTCGATGACCCCGATGTGTTTATTTAGTGCCCTGTCTTTTCGTTCCTTTTTAAAACCATGTCGCTTCTTGAGGGCCCAGCCTGTTTTTGAAGCCCTCATGCGGTCTCATGTCCCCGGTGTCCCTTGATGGCCTCAAATGTGTTCATTTTAGAGCTCCCGGTGTGCTTATCTAGAGCTGCAACGCATGCCCTGCCGCTTTTTGCAGGACTCGGTACGCCTTGGAGGGCCTGGTGCATATTCGGTCTCCTGTTGTGCTCTTGGGGTCCTGCTGTCTATATTTCGGGCTCCTGACGCACAATTGTGGAACCCCAGCACGATTTTCGGGGTTCCAGTATAATTTCTCGTGGTCCTGGCGCGACTTTTCGGGCCCAGGCGCGTGGTTCCGGAGGGACTCGACGCCAGTTTTCTGGGCTCCACCAAATTCTTGGTGACATCGGTATTTTTAAAATTTGTGATGCTCAGACAAGATTTTTGGGACTACCGATGGGGATTTTTTTGTCCCATGCGCGGGGCTCGGCGCAAGTTCGCGGTGTGCGTTGTACTTAGTTGGGCCCCAGCGCGATTTTGGCCGGCACCGGCGCAAATTTTTGGGCCCGGCGTGAGTTTTTTTGGTGCCCGCTCTCTTTATTCAAAGCCCCTTACGTGAATTCTGGGGGCCCCAACGCAAATTTATTGGCCACAGAGCGACTTTTGGGAACCCGGCGCGATTCTTGGGAGTCCACCCCTTCAGGAGGGCGCATTTGCTGTTTGGTTTACTTGCGGTTGTTGCTCGCCACTGTTGTGCCCTTGACCAAGATTATGTTTGATAGCTTTGGTTCCGTTGGGAGCATTTGGTCGTGCAATGCAAGTTTGATACTATTTGGGTCATGGTAACTCGAAATTAACGTTCAAAACAAGAATTCCAGAATAAGTATAGCCTACTTAGCGCACCTTGTCTTCACCTGGCCTCAGGTCATGGAACAAAAGTCAAGCAAATTGGATAAGGTACTTGTCCTCGAATTTCTGCATGCATGCAAAGGAGAAATGCAGTTAGAAAAGCATACATATTACAAAAATAAAAAAATTGGCCCAAATGGGCCAAAATTAACCGTGACCTCGATCACTAACCATAACTCAAACAAAGATCCGAAATATACTTTTTGTAGGTACTGTCCAATTGTACTCACGTAGCAAGTCTTCATTTCAATATATTAATATCTTTCAATATATTTTCGGGTTGAGAACTTCTTTGTTGATTGTGGTAACGTTTCAAATGGTAATTTCTTCACTCAGAATTAGGCCAAAATCAGAATCATAATTATAATTAGAATATTAATTATATGATTTTATGCTGTTATTTTTTATAATTAGACATTATTTATCCGAATTATAAATTTTTCTTTAAAATGCTCGCATTTTGTGTTCAAGGAAAGCATCTTACAGCAGTGCTTCGCTGGTGTTGGTCCAGACAGCGCCGCCTCAAGGCCAGTAGCCAGCCGTCGGCCATATGGTTATGTCGCATGGCACGTGACCTGCACGCCTCAAGGACGGCCGACTGCTAGCTGTCAATGGAGTTCAATGGAGCGTGCCTCGCTAAAGGGTTGTATGCGGCGCAAATTCAGCAGGACTGTGAGACAAGATCACCGTGAAACAGTATGGCACCTAAGCTAATTCAACTAGTTGGCATTGTGCATTTGGACTTAAATTCATGTAGTGCATTTAAGTCCAGAATATGTACACCTTATTCGGCCGATGAGCTCGATTTCGGCAAAATTGCAGCAAATTTGAGTTGGATTAGATTGTTTTTAAATGAACATGCGCCCAAATTAGAGGTACTATTTCCGTCGAGCCCCTATATGCAATATGTATCACGCAAGTCAAAGTCCAATGTACTGTACCAAATTGTTGTAATAGTTTGTTTGAACTTTTCTGGAATTCCTGCATTTCTGTGAAAAGTCAACGCAACATATCGCATGACTTCATGGGCTGGCAAATAGCGCATTCACGGTCGGTCCCCAAGCTTTCTGCAGCGGTGTCTGAGGTGTTCGTTCCTATGCCTGCAGCAGGGGAGCCCAATAGTCCATCAACTGCCCTCGCTCGTCCAGAAACTCTGATGGCTCCCTATACTGGCAACCTCCTTCAAACACCACCATCAGCGTTCACAGGCTTTTGTGAAGGCCACGAATGGCCTTTACGTACACCTGCAAACCATCAATAACCTCAGATCACACCATGATACATTGAACACCGTCGAACAGCAACCAATGCACTCTTCGATCCCGAATCGGCCCAGAGTCAAGACTCGAGTGCCGTTGTGACCGTCTAGCCTCGCACATTGTTACCATTCGTCACGTGCCCCACAAAATCCGCAACTGGTGACGCCCCCAGCACGCTACTGCCGCACTGTAGAGAGCCTGTAGGCACGGCCTCATGGTGGATGGTGACCATTATCGGTCGCTTGGATGCTGAGATATGCATTATCGGACGCTTGGATGGAAGCTTTGTAACATCTGCAAAACTCCGAAATCGTTCGTTTGAGGCATCCTACGCCAGTATCTGTGAAACCTAGACACAAAATGTTTCTGCCCACCAGCACTCAAGGTTGGGAGCTGTCGATTGTCGTCTGAATTAGTTTGATCCGTCTGGCTGACACAATAGGTAATAGGGGAAGGAGGAAGTGTTAAATTCTTCATCCAGTAAATGGTTTCAGACCAGGACAAAAGTTCGTCCTGTGCTGTGAAACGATGACGGAACTGCTTTGCAAGAAGAGTCACTTTGGAATAGAAGTATTTGATATCAAAAGGGTTCTCCCTTTTTGCGGTCTGGTACACATTTCATGCATGTTGTTTCTAATTTTGGCGCTAGACCCCGACGCGTTGCCCTGCTTATTGCTTCGCTTTGCAGGCTATGCAACTCTAATCTCTCTTGATCGTTGCATTTGTGTTGCAGATTGGTCTTCCCGTCTTCACTTTCCCATTCGTGATCTCCACGCTCATGATGTTGGCGGTCACTTCCGGGCCAGGTGAGTGTGCACGAGCAAATATAACCAAAAACGAGATTTTTTTCCCGGGTACATCAAAATCTTCAATGCGTGTTGTCTACCTGTCATGCTTAAAAGACACATTCTAGCGGGATTGGTGTGCGGTCTGGTTGAACCATGCTTGGCCTAAATGTGTGCAATATGTCATAGTATACCACTACCTGCTTGTCGTGCTGCCTATCAGACAATTTTCGCCGAGATGTCGCTCGGGAAGGCATAACAAAGTGTCTGTGGAGCAGGTGATGTAGGCTGAATTTCATCTTTCTCGTGGATGCATAGTGCATGTGTTTCTAGCAGTCCCCAGCCAGACTGGCCGCTTGCCTGCAATGCTGTGAGTACGTCCACGCTGCCTGTGAAGAGGGGCTGCGCTGTGACATAGTGGGGAGATACAGACTGGCCGCTTGCCTGCGATACTGTGAGTACGCCCAGGCTGCCCGTGAGGAGGGTCTACGCTTGGACATCGTGGGGTAATATTTGCAGATTTTACGTCACAGAATGCCACAGGAGTTGTTTCGGTACGGGCGGAGCTTCTCGGAAAGAATGTCGTAAAAGCTCCTCGGGCCAATATTATTGTTAGATCGTTGCTTTACAAGGAAAATCACAGAACTAAACTAAACTAAGCTAAAGACCTAAGGCTTCCGGGGCAGTCCTGAAGGTTCCGAAGATCATGGTCGCCGGAACTTAACAGGCAACTATGGACTCTTACCAAAATGTACATTGCACTGATTCGTTCAATCCTGGAATACAATGCGTTTATCTTCGATAATATATCCCCAACACTCACGAAGTCACTGGAATGCACACAAAACCACGCACTACGCCTCATCACCGGAGCACACTGCACCACACCTATCACTAACCTCCGTGGTGAGACCAACCTCCCTAGCCTACAACAACGCAGAACACTACAACTCGTCAGATACCACTTCAGGACAACAACACAGCTAGATCACCCCTCCAATGTGGCATGGACTAAACCCTCGGTTCGGCGTTCCAAAAACAAAAATAAATACAGCATTGCCATTCACTTGAAGCAGGTTCTCACATCCACACTGAAATTTCCGGAGGTTACCCCTGACAGGGTTCCCCCCCCCCCTTCTCCAATTTTGGCATATGAAACACCCCAAACTCGAGTATCTCTTTCGGCAAAATAAAATCCTGCTCACCCCCATCGAAGTTCAAATTAAGTTTTTTGAATATCAAGAGGCCCACCCACAACACACCTTCTTCTACACGGACGGCTCACGTACCAGCAATGGTACGGGAGCCGCCTGGTGCGGTGGGCCCGACACTGGTCAAACCAAATTAACACTTCACCATTCGGTATACACAGCAGAACTAGTCGCCATACTCACTTGCCTACAACACATCACTGCGCAACACATCACTACCCCTACTACAATATGCACTGACTCACGATCCTCCGTGGACGCCCTCGCCGCAATACACAACACCACACACCCCACGCTCCACGCCATCCGACACCTCTACAATGCCAACCACGCACACCTTCCACTCACCCTGCTCTGGATCCCTGGACATAGGGGTATCCCGGGAAATGAACGGGTTGACGGTCTCGCCCGCGCGGCGATCGACCTCCCCGATATCAACGAAGCCCCGGTACCCCCGGAGATCTTTTATCCCTCACAAATAATCTGTTTAAAAAGTATATTCAGGCCTGCTGGTCACACAACACCACACACCTACACACCATCAAGCCCACACTCTCCAGCTGGCCCTCCTCCAACCAGCACACTCGTCTGAACGAGGTGGTACTCGCCAGACTTCGCCTGGGACACACCAAATTGACACACAATTATATTTTTCATAGACCTCACCGCCTTCCACTTTGTAGCATATGTCACGTACGCCTTACTGTCACCCATATCTTACTTGACGGTCGTCCAGCATATGCTCCTCACCGTCGCTATATCATGCAGTATGGCGCCAAGATCCACTCACAACTTTCGCTTCGAGCTCTCCTCGGGAATGACCACCCGGAACTACTTGAGTTACTCTTCCGCTTCCTACAGGACACCAAACTCTCCGAACTGATATAAAGCCTCCGTCGCATTTTCCTTTTCCAAGCTAGCCTGATAAAAGTTATAAGACACGCGCCACACTCCGTACTGGCTGTATGACTCTGCTCCACATCTCTTCCTCTCCATCGTCGCAAAACACATACATATAGGTTATCTCACACTAGGTAGACAGGATCCGATCCAATTTGGCTAATACGGACGGATTTCCTTCTAAATTGCGCTTGGTTTTTTACCTGCGGGTTTTCCATGCAGCTTGGCTTTCCCCTTTTTAGGGGTTTCCAAGCTTTAACTTGAAACATACACCTACACATACAAGGTCGGGCCTGAATCCCACGACTCGCTCTGGGTGACAGGCCTCCGCTTCGCCATCCAGGTTGCGGGTGGGCAGTGGAGCCTCTCCGTAGGCTGTGAAGCTGCCCACCCTCCAAATGTCCTTCTATTGTCATGAGTGTCTGTATGTATGTCTGAACATGTACGTGTATGCCATGCGTGTATCGTCCCTCTACGCCATGTTTCTTGTTTGACGGCGTCTCTCCTTTCTTGACTAATTGATATAACCGGATGTCACATGAGTCGGATTAACGTAATTCCTTCTTTAACACGCGCCCTGGAGGGCCTCTGAGAATTACGCGCACTGGAGGGGGGGCGGATTCCGCCCCCCCCTAAGATCTCGGCTCCTAGTAAAGCTGGAGGAACGAAATTTGCAGCGTGGATGGGCACGGTAGTAAACTCTATTGTGTGCAATTTTCGTGACCTTAGGTGAATATCTTCAAGGTCAAATGAGGTCAGATTGGCAAAATTTTCCGGTTTTGCGTGGCTTGGCTTGTCATCGTTATGGATCGCTGTGATTGTGTTTAAATGCTCAAAAATGGGCATCAATGATGTTTTGGACATTACTTATGATGCAATGCAGATGCTAGACCCAACATTTGACCTCAGGTCACCTATATAGCACCACTTTATCAAGTCAGTTACCTGTTCCAGTTACCGGAACCGGCCGCCAGCCCGACTGCTCCGTCGGGCAGCTCGGAGCAATCGGCTTCGTGAAGAAGGGAGTGAAGTACATGAATAAAGTATGGAAACGCAAAGACAAACAGTACAAATGACAACCAGTAGTGCATTTATGGCAACATTCCAGTTGATCAAGTTTGGTTCCATTAACCTGTCATGAACTTGACCTGACTTGACCTTGGTGACCTAACATGACCTTGAAACTATACAGCATATCAATATGCATCAAACAAGTCGCTAGTGTTGCCTAGAACACTTCCTTTTGTCAATATACTGGAAGCGCATCAGGGCCGATTTTTGTGGTCTGGCGCTATAACAATTTTTTATTTTAGCGGCCCCTAACTTGAAAAATTTTCGGCCGATTTCAATTTTCTTGCTTTAAACGACGCGCCGTTCATTTCTAAGCAGGTACACCGAAAATCGCGTATATCGACCGGTAAAATCTGCAGTTATTTACGAAAAACCGGAGGGGTGGGCGGATTTCGCCCCCCCCCCCTTCCAGTGCGCGTGTTAACGTAGCAATCTCTCGCAGATGGCACTTTGCCTCCGCTAAAGATTTAGGGGGAAAAAGAGAAAAAAAGTTTCGGTAATGGACAGAAGAGTGCTACCGCGGTTCGATCACAACTACCCAACCATTGGGTGATGGCTAGAACCACCACCAACAGCTGCCTAAGCATTTCGGCGATGTTCAGAAGAGTGCTACCGAGGTTCGATCGCATCTACCCAACCATCATTAATCTGGAAGATACCCTGCCTACTCTCTTCACTTCCCAAACTTTCTCTCAGAATGTTTCCGTTCTGTGAGTTCACTAATTCCAAGTGACGGTGTTTTGCAAAATGCTTCGAAGTTGCATTATTCTTCTCCAGCAAATTGCTATCTATGGATTACATTATGGTCGGAAGTTTTGGATACCATGATTTAGTGACTCGTGATTGAATCTTGGATTGCAGACACTTGCCAAATGTATGAACCGTAGTAATGTTGAATTCCGCTCATGCCTGCTCATGGCCGCGGTAGGAGAGGTATTTTGACATGCGATCAAGCTACAAAACATGTGCATGCAAACCGAATTTCTTGCTTTTGAATTAATTTGCAAATTGGCCCCATGCTCCTTGGGTACGGCATCGCTTCGGGTGAATCCTTCATGGATTCGGCTCCGCCCAAGGAGCTGGCAGCAGCTAGGTAGCACTCAACGAGCAGCGAGTGATCTGGTCGTATTGGGCTCATACGGGAAACCGTGATACCACTGTGGGAGGCCGTTTTCCCAGCGGAAGACAGTGCCACTGTAGAAGGAATGTGTGCCGTGGAATTTGCCACGGAGGGAGGCAGTTATCACCGTGGAAGGAATGTGTCACTGTGGAAGGCGGGTACTGACATGGAAAGAATGTATTACTGTGAGAGGGAGGTGCCGCCGTGGGAATAACGCGTCACTGTGGAAGGGAAGTGTTGCTGTATGTTGCAGGCAATCTTTAGAAGGAGTGTGTCACGGTGCAAGGAATGTGTCACCATAGAAGGGAATTGTCACCGGGTAATAAATGTGTCACCGAGGAAGGAATGTGTCACTGTGGAAGGGAAGTGTCACCGGGGAATGAATGTGTCACTGGGGAAGGAATGTGTCACTGGGGAAGGAATGTGTTACTGTGGAAGGGAAGTGTCGCTTTATGTTGCAGGCAATCTTTAGAAGGAGTGTGGCTGTAACACAGAAGTGCTACCAGATAATTAATGTGTCCCTGGGGAAGGAATGTGTCGCTGTGGAAGGGAAGTGTCACCGGAAAATGAATGTGTCGCTGGGGAAGGAAGGTGCGGCTATACAAGGGAAGTGCCTCCAGAGAATGAATGTGTCACTGAGGAAGGAAGGTGCGGCTGAAAATGGAAGGTGCCACCAGATAATGAATGTGTGGCTGGGGAAGGAAGGTGCGGCTATAGAAGGGAAGTGCCACCGCCCACCAGAGAAGGAATGTGTCGCCGTGGAAGGAATGCGTCACTTTGGGGGGGGGTGAGAAAGAGGATGTGCCGTCTTGGGAGGGCGCCGGCATTAACAGCTGTTGATGTTTTGCAGGTCTGCAACGTGTCTCGAAGCTGCGGATCCCGGAGCTGCACTGTCGCGAGCGACTGGGGACAAGACAAGCCGCACGGGAGTCCGGTGCCGGCCTGGGTGTCATGCAGGACATCAACGGGGACATGGATAGACTGTAGCACATCAACGAAGACTTGGACAACCTGTATGGCATCAGCACGAACCTGGACCAGCTCTAGATTCCCAGTCCGCACCTGGACCAGATCTAGGTCACCAGTCCGCACTGGGACCAGTTCTCTGTTGCCAGTCCACACCTGGACCAGCTCTCGGTTCCCAGTCCACACCGGGACCAGTTCTAGATCGCGAGTCCCCACCTGGACCAGCTCTAGGATATCAGTTGCTTTCGGATTTATTTGCCAAAAAATCATGGGAAGAGACATAAACAGCTTTTCTTGCACCGAGACCCAAGGCAGTCAATGGAGCAGCCCATGGGTGTAATCTCTAGGGGGATGGGGGACATGTCCCTCAATTTATGACAAGTGGCGATTTGTCCCCCTCAATTTCTTTCGGGTCCCCCGCCCAAGGCTCAGCTATTAAAATGTCGGGGCATGATCGCCGTAAAATTGTCTTGACCATATATATACTAAATAGCACCGCTTTCGCTTCTCACCCCCCCTTCCCGCACCACACACACACACCTTGTGCACGCGCCACGTGGAGGAAAAATGTTTGCACTTTCGAACTTCACCATGTTCGTGTCTGCACTGTGGTGTTGGTTCCGTGTCGATCGGACCATTGGTTCGGTAATTGTGGCGCGTTGATTTGAAGCGCCCAGTGCACTGAAATTCTCAAATTCCCACGTCAATAGAGGTCGATTTAGGTCTTAAGCCGGTGTTCCGCGATGGATTGGCGCTCATCCGGCTCTGCGGCCACAATTTGGACCCTGGGCCTCGTAGCTGTGGAACGATTGCAACGAAACCGGTCCCATTGGCTGCAGGAAACTGCCAGCTTTTGGCCCGTACTTGGAGCGCGTGGCACGCGCTGGCCATGCCAAATGACTCCCCCCCCCCACATACACACACAATTACATCCTACAGCCTCAGGACAATATGATAGGACTTCCTGTCGGAAGTTCAGACGTCTTCGTAAGCTCTAGGGGGCTTTCTGTGAAACGTTTTGAAATGTGGGCTCCATGCAACATGGTGGGCCTCATGTCTGGTTTCATGGATTGTCTTCTTCTCCGTTCTAGGTGTTCTCCATTAGTACTAAATGGGCCACCTGTTTCTAGGCCACTATCAACATCACGGTGCCCCATATGGTGTTTTTTTTTTCGTGAGTATTGGGGTTATCCCGCCAAATCTAATGCGACTCCTGGTCAGGGGCCTCCTGCCGGCTGATGCGACTCCTGGTCAGGGGCCTCCTGCCGGCTGATGCGACTCCTGGTCAGGGGCCTCCTGCCGGCTGATTGGCCTTCTCGAGAGCTTTGAGGGCCTCCGGTCAATATGAATGTAACTCCCAGTCTGTGGTTCCAGGAAAAATTGATGGGTCTCCTTTTATGGTTAAAGCGTCTCGAAATTCCAGGGGGAGTCGAAAATATATGTTTGCCCCTGCCCACCCTGGTAGCAACGCGCCTATTACATACAAACGAACTGTCTACTATTTTCTGACGACGTGAAAACATTGCACGAGAATTGACATTCGTACCGACGTCTGTACGCTCTTACGGTTGTTGAAAGCATTGCAAGCATCCTTCAGAGTGCATGACTCTGACGTTAATCCTTCATCGCCTCCCTATAATCGGGTTGTGTACATTTGGTAGCACACCAATTCAAAGGGTAACGGCTGTGCATTATTACGGTTGTATTTGGGCAAGAACAGCGGAGTCTCATGTCAAAACAATGGCCATAGTGCAAAACAACTTTATCATGTATCTGTATGGTCACTGTTGCTGGAGAAATGTTCAATTAGAGTGCAATCATCTCACTTAGTACCTTGGAGTAATACCGATGACGGCATCATGACACCTACAGAACAACTGTGTGTTCATGAGAAGCATACAGTCGTCACTTTATTCATCATGGACCCTATTATTATGGCATTCGTGCCACCCATTGGAAAGTTTCCTATTGCATGCATGTATGTACCTGGCCGTACGGCACTCACCAAGATTTGATGTGTTGTGTTGTGGCTCACCAAGACGTGGATTGACTGTCGAATGACATGTATGTACCTGGCCGTACGGTACTCACCAAGATTTGATGTGCTGTGTTGTGGCTCAGGCCAAGACGTGGATTGACTGTCGAATGACATGTATGTACCTGGCCGTACGGTACTCACCAAGATTTGATGTGCTGTGTTGTGGCTCATCAAGACGTGGATTGACTGTCGAATCCAAAAATAATACGTGATCTTTCAGACAATAGTAGAGATTTGGATGTTGCGAATCAGAATGTTCCGTTCTTCGAGGGTGTGCGATAGAATATGGCTGCAAAGAGGCCCACGGACCATTGGGGTCTCAGTCTTGCCCCAAGGACATATTATTCGTTTCATTTTGTTGGTCAATGACTGTGTAATTAATGTTTATATACCATGACATTACCTGCAAGTGAGCCGGTGCCCATTGCTGACTGAAGAATACAAAGAATCTTAACTAAACCACTGCATCTTTCCCATTTCTCATGCAGGGCACTTCGCCAGGAGAACACTTCCTAATATGGGAATAGATCTTAACAAGAGTGCAGTAAAGTCGCTTAAAGAAGCGAAGAGCAGCAGCCTATGAATCTAGGTATGTTTGCGTATATGCATATGTGATATATTACCAATCTTGCTGCGACGCTTTGATCCATTTCCTGGTTCTAACCCAAGCCACGCGCGAAGGTTTTGTGATGAATTGTCTATTTGTTGTGCCAAGTGAAATGTCATTAATGTTATGTAGATTATACATTAAAAGCCCCACATACCTTAGTTTGCAGGCACTAGCTTAGCTTCTTGCGGGGGAAGGTGACACAACAACACGAGCCATACGAATGGCAGCAGACATTAACTTTGGTACTCGATATAATCAGATTAGCAAAACCCCGCGAACTCACCATCCAGAGTATATACAGTGCAAAGGGCGTAAAGATCAGAAGGCAAAACGGTAAGCTATATGCAACGGGGTTCATGTTTCACACGTCTCTTACGCCAGCAGATCGATGGTCGCTAGTTTTGCACCAGTAAACCCCGCAGCAAAAAAAAATCAACTCAGCTGCAGGAGAGTGTACTCCCATGGGCGCTGTGGCGGAGTTGGTGTTGGATCGTTCTCTGGCTGTCCAAGGGAGCTGGAAGAACCGGCGGGTGGCGGGTGTGACATGTATGACAATCCTTGTAATGTTTAAAAAAAGTTTGTTTAGACACAGGACCACTGGACCACGCTTCACAGCGATGTCAATGCTCGTACATTCCTGCCAGGGGTGTAGGATCCTATTTAGTTGGGAGGGCTCCAGCCCCCCCCCCCCCCCCCCCACTTGGCAGCCAACCCCACCCCCAACTTTGGAAGTCAAACCCATGAAAAATTCAAGCAATGCTGCATTAATGTCGAGTACGTCATACTTGTCGTGTTCAACCTAGGTAAGTGTATGATTGCCGAACATTTATAATGAGTGGGACTATATTCTCACGGTTTAAGTATTCTTTAGTATTGGTGGTGACTGTCCTCTTTGATAAATTTAAATAGTACAAGCAATCCTATTTTTTGTTTTCTCAAATCGATAATCACGCTGATCATTCAACACTGATCGCAATGTGGAGTTTGCTACGATGGTTACATGTTGTTTCTTTTCGTACTGTTTTTAATCTTTTTTGATCGATGGAAATTTTAAGTAGTATATATATATAAATATATATATATATATATATATATATATATATATATATATATATATATATATATATATATATATATATATATGTGTGTATATATATATACATATATGTAAATATATATATATATATATATATATATATATATATATATATATATATATATATATATATATATATATATATATATATATATATATATATATATATTTATATAGATATATATATATATAAATATATATATATATATATATATATATATATATATATATATACATATATATATATATATATATATATATATATATATATATATATATATATATATATATATATATATATATTTATTTATTTATATATATCATGACTTAGGAAGCACGACAAAGCAGTTCTTGTATCTCGGTCGTGAGCTTCCGGCTAATTTTAATAGGTATTCATGTATGTTCTGTCGTGTGTTGCGTATCGCGTATTTTCCATTTCCCATAATGCATTTTACGATGTATTTATGCTGTACTTTTTTGGTGTTTTGCGTTTTTATAATATTTTGTTGTATCTTCCTAATTAATGACGAATTGTATACATGCATACCTGCATGACACTGTAGCATGACAGTCAAACTAAATTTGGATGTCATTATCGAAAGCAACATAATGCAATGCAATGCAGTACAATATAACACATCACATTTTATGGCCACCTGGGCTGTTGCCAGGATCCTAAGAACGCCTACCAGTCCTTGCGAGCGCCTACGAGCCTTTATGAGCGTCCGTAGACTCTTACGAACGTATACGGAGCCCTTGCCAACGTCTACAAGCTCCTACGAACGTCTGCAGGACTTTGCGAACGTCTACAGGCACTACGAATGCATATGGGCGCTTACAGATGCCTACGGGCTCGTACGAACGTCTGCGGACCCTTACAATCGTGTAGGAACCCTTACGGATGTCTATAGGCTCTAACGAACACCTACGACCATTGCAAACGTCTGCGGACCTTTACAAATTATTGCGGCCTCTTACGAATGATTGTGGGCACTTACGAGCGTGCACGGACCCTTGTGGATGTTTGCGGATCCTTACGAACGTGTACAGCCTCTTACAAATGCGTGTGAGCACTTAAGAGCATCTACGAGCCCCTACAAGCGTTTACTTATCCCTTACGGAATTCTGAATGGACGTCCTTTCCAATGAAGTTGTGACATCTTGCATCAAGGTGTATGCCTGGACGGTCCGCATTCCCGGTTGATGAATGCAGTGCCATCTTTACTTACAGTGTCACGATTACTTACACTTGGAGAAGGGAGGGGTTCGACGATCCTTCCCCCAACGAGGATCCAAGGAAAAATTGTAATTTTCGAAACAAAGTGCCCAATATCTGGGTCTTCAAAAATGTGTGGGGGTGATCGGGTTTCCCTTTCAAAAATCCTTGGGACATTTCCTGGCTACGTCCCAGGTTGGATCTAATGGATGAAATGGAAGGCCTCTTTCCCTCAATATTTTGGATATTTTACCATATATCTCAGAAGCAGAAGCTGAACGCTCACTGGTGCATTCATGCATAGCTTAGGCAATGCATAATTTCACATTTACTTTGACATATAACATAATCAGTGTCCTGAACCAAGATTAATATGTGAGGCCCGTGCAAACAAACAATGTCGAGGCTGAATTGGTTTCGATGTAATACTGCGCTCGTTAAGCTCGTTTCGCTCGATCACTCACTCCGTCTGAAGTAATGAACCAAATCGTAAAGTATGTCAAGAAGACCAAAACATTCACGAGCATCGCTGATAGGACCACCGACATCTCAGCGAAGTTGTTGTGCCTACAGCGTGTTCGTAAATACGCAGAAGGGAAAGCCAGAGCTGTATTAGCCAAACAACATCACAGACAATTCGCCCGACTTAAGAACTTGGCTGGCTTCACAGACCCCACTTCCAGCACTGCTGGTGAGGTGCGATCACAGACAAACTCAGCCAACTGGGTCTTAGTATGCAGAATGTAAGAGGTCAGGGATACGCAAGCGGCAAAGCAAAGCATCGTGGTGTGCAGGCCATACTGAAACGCACCCCCCCCCCCCTCCTCCAGAGCACTTATCATGCTGTGAGAGCCACACACTTAACCTGTGCTTGAGGAAGGCTCGTGGATATCCGGAGCACGTGAGTTTTAGCCCAGAGTTTTGGATCTCGGCTAAAAGCCTCGTGGCATATGAGGTGGGTTGGACTCTCTGACGGAGTCCTGATGTTCCGCGACCTGACGAGGGCACTAGACACAACACACAGCACGTTTAACGCGCAGACATCGACGACTGCACTGGGTCTCCTGTACAGCGTGGAGAAATTCAACTTCCTGCATAACGTGGAGAAGTTCCACTTCCTGTACAGCCCCTGTGCATGTGTCATGCTGTTTGGGATCCCTCCGCTTCTGGGCGTTTTCCTCAAACTGCAACTGATCTGGATATGACAGGGCCTCCGACGAGTGAGCTGCGTTGTCAATTTCCTGAAGAGCATCCGCAACGGCGGCGGTCGTGTGGTCCAGCACGCTGAAAACCTCGCCGGAAGCATGTAGGCTTCGGTGGACCCACCGCGCTCTGTTGCTTGCCAAAGGCGCCAGCCAAACGTCCCAGCTGGTGACGCCAAGGAATGCCACCGCCGGAATGCGTGCCTACCTCCTGTAGACAATGCGTGCCTACCTCCTGTAGACAATGCGTGCCTACCTCCTGTAGACAATGCGTGCCTACCTCCTGTAGACAATGCGTGCCTACCTCCTGTAGACAATGCGTGCCTACCTCCTGTAGACAATGCGTGCCTACCTCCTGTAGACAATGCGTGCCTACCTCCTGTAGACAATGCGTGCCTACCTCCTGTAGACAATGCGTGCCTACCTCCTGTAGACAATGCGTGCCTACCTCCTGTAGACAATGCGTGCCTACCTCCTGTAGACAATGCGTGCCTACCTCCTGTAGACAATGCGTGCCTACCTCCTGTAGACAATGCGTGCCTACCTCCTGTAGACAATGCGTGCCTACCTCCTGTAGACAATGCGTGCCTACCTCCTGTAGACAATGCGTGCCTACCTCCTGTAGACAATGCGTGCCTACCTCCTGTAGACAATGCGTGCCTACCTCCTGTAGACAATGCGTGCCTACCTCCTGTAGACAATGCGTGCCTACCTCCTGTAGACAATGCGTGCCTACCTCCTGTAGACAATCTTCCTTCGGAGTTCAAGACTCGTTTTGAGTCTGGTCATCCTGTGTTAGCACTCCAGGCACTCTTTCCATCTCAACTGGATACTCTGAAAGTGGGCGAAGCGATGAAGATCGCCGAGAAGCACACCGAAGACATGCCATCACCGTTTGCTCTTTAGTGTGAGCTGGTGGTGTGGAAGGCCCAGTGGAACGTCCAGCCAAGCCAAATCCGGCCATTGGCGCATTAACAGCTTGCTCCAGTGAAATAGTGAAATGAAAAATGTAGGTATCCTGCTGAAGCTGTTTGCAACCATCCTACCGGCCAGCTGCAGTATGGAGCTGTCGTGTCATGCACTCAGGCGCGTGTAGGCAGTTTGCAGTAGCATCCTGAGACTGAGTGCAGATAAAAGAGTTAGCACAGAAGCACTCATAGACTGAGTACAGACATAATGCTGAGTACAGGTGAGGCCCGCCTGAATGATGCACCGCTACCGCACATTCGCAGTGACATCCCGGTGAACCGTCAAGAGGTACTGGCTGAGTTCGCCAGACGTCACGGAGAACGGCACCGTGGTAAGGCAACGAGATGGAGCTGAGACCTGGTGCCACCGGCCTCACGACGGTCGCGTATCCGGTCTGCGCCTCCCCGCAGCGGCGGATGTGTGACGGACTACCCACTCGGTCCGTCAGTCGGTGGGGATACAGATAGCCTCCGGTCTGTGCCCCCTCCCCTGCAGCGGTGGGTGTTTGACGGACTGCCCACTCGGTCCGTCAGTCAGTGGGGATACAGTTGGTCTCCGGTCTGTGCCTCCCCGCAGCGGTGGGTGTTTGACGGACTACCCACTCGGTTCGTCAGTCGGTGGGGATACAGATAGCCTCCGGTCTGTGCCCCCCTCCCCTGCAGCGGTGGGTGTTTGACGGACTGCCCACTCGGTCCGTCAGTCAGTGGGGATACAGATAGCCTCCGGTCTGTGCCCCCCTCCCCTGCAGCGGTGGGTGTTTGACGGACTGCCCACTCGGTCCGTCAGTCAGTGGGGATACAGTTGGTCTCCGGTCTGTGCCTCCCCGCAGCGGTGGGTGTTTGACGGACTACCCACTCGGTTCGTCAGTCGGTGGGGATACAGATAGCCTCCGGTCTGTGCCCCCCTCCCCGCAGCGGTGGGTGTGTGACGGACTGCCCACTCGGTCCGGTCTGTGCCCCCTCCCCGCAGCGGTGGGTGTGTGACGGACTGCCCACTCGGTCCGTCAGTCAGTGGGGATACAGATAGCCTCCGGTCTGTGCCCCCCCCCCCTGCAGCGGTGGGTGTTTGACGGACTGCCCACTCGGTCCGTCATTGGTCTCCGGTCTGTGCCTCCCCGCAGCGGTGGGTGTGTGACGGACTGCCCACTCGGTCCGTCATTGGTCTCCGGTCTGTGCCTCCCCGCAGCGGTGGGTGTGTGACGGACTGCCCACTCGGTCCGTCATTGGTCTCCGGTCTGTGCCCCCCTCCCCGCAGCGGTGGGTGTGTGACGGACTGCCCACTCGGTCCGTCAGTCGGTGGGTGTGTGACGGACTGCCCACTCGGTCCGTCAGTCGGTGGGTGTGTGACGGACTGCCCACTCGGTCCGTCAGTCGGTGGGTGTGTGACGGACTGCCCACTCGGTCCGTCAGTCGGTGGGTGTGTGACGGACTGCCCACTCGG
Source organism: Ashinkailepas kermadecensis (assembly GCA_034440615.1). Classification (NCBI taxonomy): domain Eukaryota; kingdom Metazoa; phylum Arthropoda; class Thecostraca; family Neolepadidae; genus Ashinkailepas; species Ashinkailepas kermadecensis. Next base: position 137,511 of record JAOTOM010003601.1, read on the forward strand.
TCCGACACTGCGGCGTGCTGTCGGTGCCGCCGCTGCCTGGCTCGGCCGACCGCCAGTTAGTGGGGATACAGATGACGCTGTCGCCTCGGCATGTCCCGTCCGTCTGAAGCGTTGACTGAATAATGGATGCGTAATTTTCCTGGTTGACCTCACTGGCATATTTGCTTGCAGAGCTCGCATTTTAATCGTCAGAACTCCTCACCTACACCACCATCCAATACATTATAGGTGCAAAATCAAGAAATGTATGAATTAAGTGCCACCCAGCATGAATTAATTTGCTACTATCCTTTAGATTTTGCTATTTTAATACCATATTACGCACACTAGGCAATGACTGTTTTGATAGGAGATGACAAGATGATGGAATACGTCTTCTGTCATGCATCTTGTGTCCCGACAATTACATGGAATATAGATCAATTGAATTACGCAATGCCTGCCTGCCATGCTTCTACAGCTGGTTCGAATTTTCCTCTCCATATATATATATATATATATATATATATATATATATATATATATATATATATATATATATATATATATATATATATATATATAAATATATATATATTATATATATATGTATATATGTATATATGTATATATATATATATATATATATATATATATATATATATATATATATATATATATATATATATATATAAATATATATATATATATGTATATATTCGTCAGTTTCATATTTCACCACATATCATAGAATAAGTACGAATTGGGGAACTGCACTACGAAAATGTAGCGGAGAAGGAAACATTTTGGATTTGATCTCGTACATGCGATAGGCATACGAATTTAGTCTGCATATTATTCGTGTGGATTGAGACTAGAGCTTCCACAAAATGGCATTTATTTCGTTGAGTGGCCGTGCGAGGCTCAAATTTGCACACATGGGCTACCCCATTGGCTACGCCAGGTCATCTCGGTTGGGATCCACCTGGAAGAAATCCTCACAACGCGTCGGACTGCGGGCGCTCTCCCGTCTTTGGAAAATATATGTATAAGTCACCTCCAGTATCTGTTGAACATACCATCACTAAACGTCAAATTTGCCGTGTTCATTTATCCCAATAGATGATGTGCCTTCAACAATAGATGGCTTGGAACATGCTGAGTCATTCTAGCCTTGCACCTTTCGAATTATATAGGGGAAATCGTAAGAAGGTGTCTCAGACATCGGCGAGAACGCTGTCTGAGATGCTCTTAAGGCCTTGGTGTTGATTGATTTAGCATTAGGCATGCATTCACAGTTACACTATTAAGCTGACACGTCATACGAGAGCAATCAAACACACACGTACTCATCTGAAAGAAGCGTGTAAATACACTGTAAATACACTACACTATATAATACACTATAACACGGTATAATACACTATACACGTGTAAATACACTATAATACTGAAAAGTGAAATACCTAAGATGTCAAATAATGCGAAACATCCCAACAGCGCAACACTAATGGAAATATCTCAAAATAGGTTGGAACCAGTATTTGATGCAAAGGCATTGTTTGCTTGTTGCGGAACGCGAATGCATAGTCAAATCATTTCTGTCAGTATTTATGCGAGCATAGGGTATGCTCAGAAAATTAATTTGACGAAATGCGGGACCAGGAGTAAAAAGCGAAATAAAATTATACTGAGGCGACGACTCAATCCTTCTGTGGCGGAGAAACGTGATGTGCTGCTGCACACTCCTAGTCTCATTTGCGTAGGCTAGAAATAAAGGAGTAGGTCAGGAATCACGATGCAACCATAAATTAGACGCCAATCGTTGCCAAAATTGTGAGTTGAGGGGAATGACCCAGTTGTGGTCGATTTTCTTTATAAAAAAAACATATTGCAATGGGTATTTGACAGTGAGAAGAACTTTTGACGGCAATGAAATGTATATTTGTGGTCTCCAGTCAATAGTCCACGTCTCTGATTTCATTTATCGTTAATGCACCTGATATCGATACTGGAGCACGCGACGATTCAGCTCTAGAACGGACAGGGGATCCAACCGTACAGTGATCTGCTGCCGGAAGGTTGCACGATAACCAAACATAGGAGAAAATGGCACAAAAAAGGCCGTAGGGGCCCAGCATCTCATAAGTATCTCGCAGTATGAACACATCATATAGGTATGAGCACCGAAAAATATATCACAGGACAACCGAAGGTCTCACCTTATTCCAGAACGACAAACAGCCTCGAGTGCCAGTTGATGTGCACCATCGCTTTAGCACCTTCGACTAGCTACTTAAGCTACTTAAACCCCCAAGCTACTTAAGACACCAATTATGTTTCAGTGCAATGTGTGCCATGTTCTAAACTTGCAATCCCCATTGCACGTTATGTGAAGCATGTTGAGGTTCTTAGGGAGGTTCTTGAGGTTCTTACGGAGCAGCAATGTCGACAATCTCAATCCCAACATCAATCCAATCTCCACTTTTAGGTCCCAGAATACATAGTATAGTGGGGTAGTGGAGAGGAACATTGTTCTTTATCAAAGTAACGCATAGGTAAAGAACGTCATGGGCCGAAAGACTAGAGTGCAGCTCCATATATTTCGTTTCCACACCTACTATCATTATATTCCAGTGTCATTGACTTCCAAGGGGAAAACTTAACGGCTCATAATGGAAGGTGAAATGTATATTAGGGAGACCAAATTGTGCATGCATACCCATCAGTGAATAACTCAATAGGCTCTAGTCCATCCGTCAATTGAAGAACACCCAGCGAAAATATCAAATGAAAATGACATGTGCTTCCAAAGAACCTGGCAGATACATACACATACACACACACACACACACACACACACACACACACACACACATATATATATATATATATATATATATATATATATATATATATATATATATATATATATATATATATATATATATATATGTATATATATATATATATATATATATATACATATATATATATATATATATATATATACATGTATGTGTGTGTGTGTGTGTGTGTATTATATCGCAAATATCTTGAGTCAGTGGAAGGGGAGGGGCAATGCTTGCATTAGCTATATATCCAGGATTGGAATGGAAGTATTCCATCGAGTCCAATATTAAATCAAGAAAACATAGTGCATGAAGAGGAGGAGAGCAAATCAATCAGTGAAGCAGAACAAAGGAAGAGTGCTGGCAGATTTAGATCAGACACGGGGGAGGACCTTTGATGACGGCTTTGAGTAGTGGAATATATCATGACGGAGTGTTCCTTGTTTTGGCTATTCGACGATGTTCTTATGGCAATATATTTTTTTGTATCGCTATTATCTAATACCTGGTAACATGAACAAATCTACACGTTAGTCTCAAATTCTGATAACAATTCCTTTCAGAGTTACATTAAGCCGTCATAGTATCACTGCTGTAATGGCATACATTTGAACAATTTGATCGACGTGCCTGTGAAAAAAAATATACAGCTCCTGGTGCTGCAACCGAAGTAACAATGTTGGTGTGAAATTGAATCCATTAAATGTATCACATAGGAAGGAGATGCTTTCGAAGCAATTAATTATCTTCTAAAGAAAACTTGTTGAGGTGTAAAGTGTTGCAGTATCTGCACACAGAGACAAATAGGCTTAGGTGGCTACTGCGTCATAACATGAAGATGGTCCTCGGATAGGCTAGTATATATGTCACCATGTTTGAACGGAGTCTATATATTTTCTCATCATGCTACCAATCCTGCGGATTATTCTCCAGCAATTCTCGTGGTGAACAATTTGATACCCTTTTTGGCTTCAAACGTTGATGCTGGGACGCTATTTCCTAATTTTGGTGACTCGGGTAAATTTGTGGGAATGCTTCGAAGAACTCCTGCATTCATCTGATTTTTTGTGGCATTTTTGAAGTGGGGACATTGAAAACAGTTATAGAGTCCGTTCAAATATTTTTTCCCTCCGTGAGAAGAATTCGACTCCCGTCGTACGGTGAGTCAGTTAAGATGAGGGGGCAAACCGAGAGCTTTCCCCTGCATCATTTGGGCAACTTCCTCCCTCGCTAGAAATAGTCACTAAATTCAACGTAATCTATTCGTAGGTTCGTAAAATGTCCTAAATTGCATTTTTGCTGATAAAGATCAACCGAAGATAATCGAGGTCAGTGACCCACAATGACCTTGAGAAGGACCCCAGTTGAACGGTGTGATCTGAGAACATTAAAGGCATGACATAACAATCGTCTGGGTGCATAAAGGCTGCAAAAAATTAACATTTTAGTGACATCAGGAGCACGATACAGAATGGCGTCGCTGCTCCCAGGCCCGACATGACCTGCCGAAACACTTCTTACACCAACCAAAAACAAAACAACCGTAAATATTCCATTAGTAAGCTCATATGCCCCCCCTGGCGCCATCTGCCGCTGGCCGAGAACAGACGTCTTTGGAATGGTATCCTTATTCCACGTCCTCGGAGGTAGAGCAAGCATTAAGCAAGAAGTCAAGGGTAAGTTGTTGATATTAACCCATCCCCTTATATCCACCACTCCTAGGCATTGACTAATTCGAAATTGTAATCATGGTGCAGGAACACGAGGAATTTTCTCTCTCCTCGCTTTACGTGAACGTAACGACTATGAACATCGGGTAAAAGTAATGGACTTATATGTGACATGGTTTCGCGATGTTAGCTGTCACACATTTGTCCTTGACAACTAAATTATTTGATATTCGTATATATGTATATATATATATATATATATATATATATATATATATATATATATATATATATATATATATATTCTATTCTATAGGTAATATCTTACCACTTTGTATATCCCTTCCCTCCTTCCACACCGCTAACCCCAAAAATCTGACCAGGTTTTGTTTAAAGAGATCTAGGATTTTTCAGTTCGCTCTTTCCACGAAGTGTGACAGGAGTATTTTTCATTCGCCAAATTGTCGGCCCCATCCGTCCGGCCACCTTGAGCCGGTGGCCAGCGGTTGCGTGTGTACGGCGGGTCAGCCAGGCGCCAGTCTGGCTCACGTGGGCGGAGTTAACCTGCTAGGTGCTGTCGAGTCAGCCAATCAGCGGCCGCCGGCCGACCAATGGCAAACATTCAGTTGTCTCTATGGGTCCAAGGTAAAAGGTGTGTGCGTGCCGGGCCCAGACCGGTGACCACGGACGCCACGCAGGGCAGTGGTGGCGCGACACAGTGGACTGGCGCCGCCGCCACCATGTCGGCCGCCGATTGAGAGCTCGCGCTGACACGGACACGCGCGCCGCCGGCCGCACTCGCAGTCACCGCCGCTCCCAGACGCGATCAATAGGCCGGCCCGCTCAACATGAACCTGGAGGTGGCCGCCAAATCTGCCGGAGGTGCCAGCGCCCGCCGCAAGCAGGCCAAGCCGCAGCGCAAGAACGGTGAGTACCAGGCCGGCGGCGGGCGTGGTGTCGGGGCGGCGCGCGTGCATGCCTGTCTCCGCCGGCGTCCAGCTGTCAGTGGGGTGTGCGCGCGCGCGGCCTACCGACAGCTGCGGCGACTGTGCGCCGGCACTGCACTGCCGCATGCCCTGTTTACCCACTGGACTGGCGCGACGGTACCCACCGTAGCGGCCCGCCGACTGGCTGCCACCAGTGTGGTGCCACCAGCTGCCTAGTGGGTGATTGTGATCCGTGGGTGGCGCTGCTGGTGCTGGCCACCATGCAAGCCGCTCAGTTTGGGCCCTTTGGTGATGGGCAAGCCAGCTTCGAATTTCGAACTTGGCGCACATTTGCATCGGCGGTTTGAGACGGAGGGGCTTGGGAGTCAACCGACCGGTGCTGTCATTGTGCCCAGAATGTGTTGATAATGTTGCCCCTGGTAGGGGAGAGAGCAACTGGTCAGGTTGTTGTTGCTTGTATGAGACCTGACGTTCCCTGGCTTCTCTTCCTGCTCTTGAGCAGGGAGGGAATTAAAAGCTGGAGGAGGGGAGGGCAAAAGTTACTTTTATGGTCTTATTTTTAATATGTGCTACACCATAAGTCACAAAGGCAAGCATCAGGAGCATGGGTAGAGACAGCGGTGTGGGTGGGACAAGACCCTCCATAGGTTCGTTGAACTTTCGCTGTATTCTCCCTTGCAACACAAAATATTCAGTAATGCAAATAAATATATGTGCAATGTATTTAATGGGAGGATCTGAGAAAACCCCAAAGCCGATGCTTTCTTCATTCTAGGTTTGATGTTTTGCCTGTGCTTGCTGCTGCCCTTCCCCCTTGAATCTCGAGGGGTCTCCGCCTATAATTGGCAGCGCTTAAAATGTTTATATATCCAAGTAATTATCCAAGAAAGTATTAGCGGAACTTTGTATCTAGTTGAGGTGCCCGAGCACTGCCACTAGATACTGCCACTAGATAATCAGTGGCAGCAATGGATGGGTGAACAGCAATGGATGGATGGACAGCAATGGATGGGTGGACAGCAATGGATGGGTGGACAGCAATGGATGGATGGACAGCAATGGATGGATGGACAGCAATGGATAGGTGGACGGCAATGGATAGGTGCACAACAATAGATGGATGGGTAGGTTAGAACACCCACAATGGCGTTAAAGATTAGTCTGATAGGCTACCCGACACAAGTCAAGATTTCAAAGCTACCAAGAAGCATGGGTGTAGCCACGGTTTTGAAATTGGGGGAGGGGGACAAACCAGGGGAGCGGGAAGTTTGGGCAGGAGAAGGTGGTAGCCCCCCCCCCCACACACACACACCAAAAAAAAATCCTCGGATTTCAGCCATTTCATTTTCATGGTCTGGTTTTCAGAATGACCGTTGTTATATCTGATATTTTTGGGATAAAAAGTTCCGCCAGAATTAGGAAGTTTCACTGCTTATCGCTGCCTATGAACACCTATATTTATGTCGGTATGTGCTGGGCCCAATTTCACAATCACCATAGAGCAATGCTGGAATTATGCTAAACGTTGCCATCTTGTAGTGGGAAAACATAAAATATTGGACGATGGTTTTGTTGTAGTAAATATGGACTTACACTAGCCTTTCTCATGCTTTCCTGCTTTACGGGGACACATTTCGACGTAATAACAACCAGGGGCAGATACGGGGGTGGCACTGGAGGCATGTGCCCCCACATGGAAAGTGGCGTCCCTCCGGCCGGGAAAAGGCGCCCCTCCGAGAAGGTTCGAGTGTACCCCCTCGAATTTTCAAGCCAGAGGCACCCCTCTGAGAGGAAAAGGTGCCCCCTTGCAGGAAAGGCGCCCATTCGGGAAGACCCGAGTGCACCCCCTCCCCTCGAATTTTTCAGCCAGAGGCGCCCCTCCAGGTACTTTCGCGGTGGCGCCCCTCCAGACAAGTCCCCCAATGACAATTCCTGGATCCACCCCGGATAACTCCAGCTGGCTATAAAATCGTGCGCATTTACGTGCGCATTTCCATTTTCTTCCAAATTTGACAGCATCCGTTGAACCCATTATGAAAACGCGAACGACTTGAACAAAAATGCTTCTATGTTTTAACAGCAATGTGGCAGCGTAGATTAAAGGCCAGCAATGGGAGCGCCGTCCAAACACATTATGAGGGATTTCTTAGGAGAGCTTTTAGTTAAATACAATATCATTGCCTGCTATCACAAAGGCTGCAAACAAAACGAGATTTGCTCCTCCGAATACGATATTACATTTTAGTTATTGTACACACATTGGACATTCGACACCTTCGAAATCATTTCGATTTCTCAACGTTCTGATATCTCACGGGAAGCCACGTCGAATGACACCCACTTGGTGCAAATTGAAGCCATAGCGACGAAACGAGAGGATTTCGAGAAAAAAATTCAAGCTAAGCTTTGACCTTGAGTTTTCACCTTGACATGTCCCAGTTTGAAATGTTACTCGAGGATTGACCATGGGCTTGATACCAAATTTGGGTAGCTTTGGGAGAAAAAGAAGAAATATGAGGCGACCGAAGAAATGAGTTCGACCTTTGACCTTGAAAATTATTTTGATTTCTGAACAGTCTGCCAGAGTACTTCACGGCACGCCGAATGACATCCCCTATATGGAAATTGAAGCTATAGTGGCGAAGCGCGAGGACTTCGAGAAAATATGTCAACCAACCTTTGACCTTGATATTTGACATTTCCATGTCCAGGTTTGAAACGTTACTCGAGATTCACCACGGGCTAGCTTGATACCAGATGTGGGTAGGTTTGGGCGAAGAAAAAATGTGAGGTAACCGGAGAAATCGGCTAGACCTTTGATCTTTGGAAATAGTTTGAGTTTTTAGCTTCCTAATGTAATGTAATACGGCGCAACAAGCCATGTAATACGGCGCAACAAGCCATGTAATACGGCGCAACAAGCCATGTAATACGGCGCAACAAGCCATGTAATACGGCGCAACAAGCCACGTCGCACGACACCCACCCATAGCAACGAATCGCGAGGACTTCGAAACATTCAACTCAACCTTTGACCTTGAGGTTTGACCTTGACTTGTCTCCGTTACAAAATGTTACTCCTGGGTTCACTACTGTGTAGGTATCGCTTGATGCTATATTTGGGCATGTTTGGGTGAAAACGAAAACAAAATGAGAGGCGACCGAAGAATGTCCCGGTTTGAAATGTTGCACGAGGGTTCACCACGGGCTATCGCTTGATACCAGATTTGGGCAGGTTTGGGAGAAAACGAAAAAAATGCGAGGCGACCGAAGACACCAGTTTGTGTTGGACCTTAACCGTTAAAGCGGTCATGTGAGACCAATGCAGTTGCTTCCAGCGTGTTCAGTACAGGCAGAAGCACTTGTAGCAATTGATTCGAACGAGCATAAACTTGTCGCTGAATGCGAATACGAATATGAATACGTCTCTGGCGAACTCGTCGCTGAATACGAATATGAATACGTTCGACGTTGACTTGACGTACGTGCTTAAGCCTGTCCAAGACGCCCCTCCGTGGCCTTGAAGATACACAAGGACCCCAGAGTCACGTTTGTTCAAGATATATCGATATATGCGCAGGAGAAGGCAACCTAATACGCATAAGGCCTTGCGATAATGCAATTTGGTACCTCGCAAAGCAAATTTGGTACATACTTGTAGGTTATTATTAAATACTCATTTAATTGGTAATAATTATAAAATAAGAATGATTTGAAACTGAAAAGTAAAGAACTCAGTTAACTCACTATGTATTTGGAATTGGTCAAACACGGCATTTTGTCAGTTTCATAAGTGAGAACTGCTTTTGCAAGGGCCATGATCAAGGTTTTTCTTCTGGCCTTTGAATAAAGGACCCTCTTGGTCACGCCCCTCGGACCCGAAACTTTTTCACTTCTTGGAGAAAAAGTAGAATTCCCAGAGTCCGAAATTGAAATTGCCGAAACACAAAGAGCTATTTGGGGAAGGGTAAGGTCGGCCGGTTGTTCCTGAGCACCAATAGCTTTTTTTTACAAAGTTACCCCTCCGCAACATCGCAACAATCTTAAAAGACCAATGACCTCAAAATACATTGCAGGTTGGCTCCCAGAATCTGATGTTAAAATATGTAATTATTGAAGTGGTTCGATCCAGCCAGCCCAGGGCCGCGGTAGCTGAGTCGATAGGGAGTTGGAGAAGGCCGTGAGTTCGAATCTCACAACCGGCGGGATTATGAAGTCCATCCACGATCAATCGGCGTGAGAGATTGGCGACGCTATATGGCCTAGTAGGTGAATGCGTCGTAAAGAGCCCAAGCATCGCTCGATCGAGTCAATCTAAAGAGATATGAAGCTCCACCTATGGCCATAGGCACACCTAATGGGAGAGATCTGGTCTCCCAGCAAGCGAGAATCTACTTTTTTCCATGTTACACAGCGATTTTGTTCTTGCCACTAATATTCTAGAAATTCTAACTGAACAGTCGTATACCTGTAACTACCCGGATAATGATCTCTTCACGCTAATATCCAGACAATTTCGTCCTGCCAAACAAAATCCTCTTTGCACCTCAGGTAGGAGCTGACCAGTAAAAGTAGGTAAGTTACACTTACTAGGACAAAACAAAATAAGGTATCCATTCGCTTCCACCTGTGACTTAACATGGGCATAGGCTGCATTCAAATGGCCTCCACATGTTCCTCTAAAATAAATTACAAATTAACGTCACGGGTTTGTGATCTCGCCCCATCGCAGCCCACGAAGCACACACGAACGCCAAGTACAATCGTTAATATCTTCAAATTTACCATTATGCCAGTGGATTTTCAATGCAAAAAAGCACACTCAACTAGAGCCCAGTGGCACACTCAATGGGGAGGAAAAACACAACGGAACCGTCATTGCTCTCGAAATCTCTGAACCCTCGCCCCACAAGGTGGGTTTTGCCCCTAGTCACCCCTCCCCCTCACCGTTGCCACGGTAGTTTTACCAATTTTTGCCTAGAAACGTCAAACCTCCAGAAGTTGATTTACTTTCTCCGTGCCTATCTTTCGGATTCAAAATGGGACCACCTTGGGCTACAGTCTCCATCCAAATTATGAAGAACTTGATAGCTGATAGCTGCATCCCCCATTAATTGCATCAGGTGTCGCATGTGCTTAGTTGGAGCGATGGCATAATTATTACCGGCACGTATTCCTGCAGCTCATACACCCAAAACTGAGGATGTTTCGGAACACGATGATGGTCTAAAAAATATGTCGTAAATGCATAGCATGTATTTACGAATATATTTTCAAATATCTCTTCCTGATCTGATATCAGTGTCATTTTCCATGTGGATGCCGGGTGAATTCCCCACGGGTATGGCATGCACCTTCATAGTTTCCGTTTTAAGCTTGGCCTACTCATTGAATGAGATGAAAGCAGGCCGTTTTGATGCCGGAATGGAAGGACACCCTTGCAAATCCGGGTGTCCCTACGTGTGTCCAACTAGCCTCCCGTGGCAGCCCGGATCTCCTACTTGTGTTATGGAACACCCCTCCCAATAGTTGTCTGCTTGCCTGTGTAAGTCGTGCTGGCGCCCGGCGTCCCTCGACTTCCAGGATGTTCATAGATGTGTCCTTCTGACGTTCCCTGACATCCCTGTTGCCTCGAAATCTGTCACACTGCTTCCTTCGACATCCCGAGTGCCTTGAAATGTGTCACACTGCATCCTTCGAAATCCCGACTGCATCCAAATGTGTCACACTGCATCCTTGGACATCCTAGGTGCTTCGAAATGTGTCACACTGCATCCTTGGACATTCCAGGTGCTTCGAAATGTGTCACACTGCATCCTTGGACATCCCAGGTGCTTCGAAATGTGTCACACCGCATCGTTCGACTTCCCAGGTGCTCCTAATTGTGTAATTCCGGCACCTCTGACGCCTCTGGCTTGGTGTCCCTAGATGCGCTCTCCTGGCGCCCCTGGACATCCAGGACACCCCTAAATGTGCCCTATTGGTGCCCTTGACATTCCGAGCGTCCCTAAGTGTGTCACGCTAACGCCCTTGGACAGCCCTGGTTCCTCCACTGGCACCTTTGACAGTCCGGGCGCCCCTAAGTGTGTCCCATTAGCGCCCATTGACAGCCCTGGTTCCTCCAATGTATCCTACTGGCGCCCATTGACGGCCGGTGGTCAGTAAATGCTTATGAGATACTGATGATAAACCCCAGGGAGGTTGGATGTTGCCCTCCTCCTACCTCCCCTTCCAGCGTCCATGCTACGGGAATTCACCACAGATCGAACAGTTCTTATGATTGTTGGCTGTTCTGAGTTACATAAGGCAGACCTGAGAATGAGGTATCATGTGTGGGAAAATCTGATCCTGCAGGCTCCCCGGTCTATCACTGGATCAAAAGGGAGCCGGCTGGTTGTTGCCTGAAGCTGTCAGTCCTTTTCCATCGCGTTCAGTGTGACTGACGTTGCGGAGGTAATGGAACAAACCGTGACAACGTCTTATTATATTTTTGGAAGGACCAGTTACTTGATTTGTCCCTTCATTGAGACAAGATCTGATAAACCGTGTTGCGACAGCGGAAGAAAAGTAGAATTAGACTCAGGTCATGACGCCATCAGGGAAAATGTCGGTTCAGCTTGCCTCACCTTCACGCATATTTCTGCAGCAATTGCCCTCCAGTGAAGTTTTTTTTTTAACGATCTAGTCTAGTCTCTATATAGCTTCTTGCCACTCCAGGTACAAACTTCGGCTAACTGTCGTCCCTTTCATGGTGCCCCCCCCCCCCTCCCCGCAGAAGGAACTCTTCCCCCTCCCCTACCACCTTTCCACACAAGTATACACCACTGCAATCGATGGTTTATTATTTGGCTCCCTCTGCGTCCTCTGGTTTTAACACCAAAGCAGATGGGATTTGCTCCCCTCCTCCAAGTTGAAGAGCTTCTCAGATGCTTATGCATTTTCTGAATTCATCCGCAATGCGACTTCTGCGGATGGGTGTGCATGTCCGTAAGTCGTATCAGTACACCGGAGTAAGTAATCGTAGCAATGTAAATTGGCATCATCTGTTGCGGTCGACAAAAAAAATAGCTCCCAAGGCCTGTGCAATTATGATAACCGGAAATAAATCCCAGACTATAATAGTAGCAATTCCACAATGATTTATACGTCGGACTACAGCCGATACGGACACAGCGATGTAGTTGCAGGTAGAGCTGACAAACAGTCGATAGAAAATAAATACTGCAGCCGTGTACAGCCTACAGCCTACATACATTACAGCTATTAAAGCGATTGTTTGAACGAAGGCAGTGATTTCAGTTCCATCCTGGCCGATGGCAGTCGATTCCCCGAGGACGTCAGGCGACAGCGGAGGCCATACTAGGCACGTGCTACTTGGCACGTGAAATGCTCAATATGAACATTCATGCATAAATGAACATGAACATTTGTATATAAAATTAGATGAAGTGCTTACATCTAGGAAATGGGAGTCGCTCGGTCTTGCATACCAGTGCGAGATACAAACGCTTCACGTATCTGTCGTGCGCGGTTGTATATGTATATATGTATAGTAAAATTCATCTAATTGTCAGTTGTTAGTTCACCAAGTCCATGTCTGTCTACGTCCAGCGATATTTGTAGGCTTTGCTTCGCTGTGCGGTATCAAACTGCCGTACCTGCGCGAGAAGGTGGAAAAATACGTCAGCATATTTGCATTGATGTTCGTCTCCGATCTTGTCAGACTGTATTGGTGTGTATTCTCTTGTTCTGCTTACCACGTCCTAGATTCCATTTTCTGCTGACGTTTCATGTCTTTGTCTCCACCATGAACAAACAGTTGCCGAGGCACATTGTTTACAGGGGTTATATTTTATTTTATAAGGTCATGGGTGTGGGCGTGTCGAGAAAACTAAGAGCTGTAGGTAAAAAAGTAAAGGCACTAGGAAGTTCCTTCAACTTACAGTCGAATTATCATCTCCATGATCAATTAACTTAAATCAAACCATCCAGTAGTCTGTTCACATAGCAATGTCCGAGTATAAATAAGTAGTTTGTCGTTGTAGTAGCAGAACTCTGCTCAGATTCATTTAGTGCACTACCAAGTATTATGTAAATTACACTTCACATTTTACTACTGGCTAACTTCAATTCCAGCAGGATGTTTCTTATCAGCTCCACTTGCAAGTTGTAAAAATGCATTTTTACATGTGAGTTGCCTTTGACCCCATGTTTTTGGATTAATTTCCGACTCAAGCATGGAGTACATGCTGTACATGTATTAGTACATGCTGCATGCAGTACATGCTGCTTCCCCAATATCCCTGTTTAAGTGCAAAGCACAGTAAAATCAAAACATAATTTTTTGCCTTTTTCCGAATACAGCTATGAATAAAGGTTGCTAAGTCACAATTCTGATACGTGCGCTTTAGACCGGCATCATATATCATACAATCCCTCTTGAAATGAGAAGGTCGAATATCCTCCCCCCCTCCCCTTCCACTTAGCCACACCAATTCTGACTCAGCTGGCACCCAGAGACTGCTTTGTGTCTTAGAAGTATTTTCATCAAGTTTTTTCCTCCAAATGCGCCCCGACACCCGTACGCTCTTCGGGGATTCATTTGGCGATTTCTTACAGGTCCACCTTGAATCACGAGAAAACGAATGTCGGCCAATTTCGGCTGGTTTCTCTATCCTTTATTTTATTTTCCTTTCCTGTTTCCTTTTCTGGTTATTTTCTCAATTGGTGTGAAATTAACTGTGCCATGGCATGTGGGACCCCGTGGCGGGGACGAGTGGTCTAGGGGTAAGATGCTCGTCTCACAATCGAAAGGTTGTGGGTTCGAGTCTCACCTGTCGCTACTCTTCGCCCGCGACCAATCGGCGTGAGAGATTGGCGACGCTATATGACTCAACGGTCGACGTGTCGTAAAACCAATAACTAACTAACTAACTAACTAACCCCGTGGCAGTTAAGGGTCCTCATGGCGGAATCTAAGGGCTCCTACGCCAATATATACTATGTTAGTATATATTATATAATAATACACTTCTTTACACTTCAGCTAAAAGTCAAATGTCATGGAACGAATACCTGTTGTCGAGATGTTCAATAGGCTTAGTTGATAGGATGCTGTAGGTGAGCTGGAAACCACATTACAAGATTGAGGATCCTTTCTTAAATTTATTGAGGACAACACACTGGCTATCGCCATCAACCACGCATTCCAAGCCCTTTGACCCCATGCTTTTGGATCAACTTCCGACTCAAACAATTCACGTGAATTATGCTTTGACATGGAACATTTCAGACAGCAATAAATTGGATTATAGGGATCTCATCAATGTTGTTAGAATATTTAAGACATGTACTTATCATCGACCCGTAATGTTAAAAAAGTATGGCCGGATCTTTTCCGAAGCAGGGGCCAGCAGTCGCGCCAAAGCGAAGCCCCGCCGACGCTCATCGGGCGGCTGAATGGCCGCCGACAATGCCAGTGACCCGAACCGGGTCAATGGTACTTGAGTGCCAAGGCCGGCCGTCCAGGCGTTAGTGGGCGGAGCTTACTGACTGCTGGGGGGTGACCTCAATTCAGCATCCGGGGACGTTTAACATGACGAGTCAGTCGCAAGTGCTCTTCATATTTTTTCCTGGAGCAAAACATAATGAGAGCAAAAGTTCGTACTGTGCATTGATGCAAGATATACTTGTCTCCAATTATTCCACACCAAAAATATGACGTCAAACGGGCTGAAAGGCATATTAAAAAGCTAGAAGTTGATTTAGTTTGTGTCTACAGATCAATATTGCAACATCAACAACAACAAGCGCTGCGCCGCCAAGCGCCAAGCGCCAAGCGCCGTTCAAGCGCTGAGCCGCCAAGATCATAGGTAGAGGAATGCTTGGGTCAGGGATTTGCATATCACCCTCCCCCATAGCACCTTCCAACTGGCACTTCTCGTGATTTTAACCATTAACACTTCATCGGACAAAATGGTGTTGGCCTCCGCCCCCCCCCCACCCCCACCCACCCCATCCAAAGCACAACTGACGTGGACAGCTGCAGTCAGCTGTCTGCAATCAGCTGATACATGTCTTCCTCCTCTTCTTCCCAGTCAACTGAATACAAAGTGTTTGGTTGCGCCATTGCTATACGGGTTGTGCCTACCAGCCTTTTCCATGATCCGCTGAGCGCGAGCGCACGAATTTCTCCGGCCAGACGTGAATCTTCCATCGCCCTCTCGTGTCGCTAAGCCCTGGGAAATTTGTGTTTTGTGTGGCAATTGTCCAGCTCTTGGCTGGGAAGTGCTTAACGAGGGCTCCGCCACTGCGAGATGTCAAGGAGCTGGTGATGCCAAAACTCTTCGGTCCATTCTTTCCAAATAACGCCCTGGGCTTTGCTACAGCTAAAAATATTGGTGAGCTGATAGATGCGTATCCTGACGATGGCTGTTCCCTGTGCTGACCTATACCCCAAGTTGTCCTCGCCCCGTCCAAATCATAGCTACCATCCTGTATAAGACCGCTCCCCAGTTCCACTCGACTGGCCTGCTGCAGAGCGCAGTGGTCGGCCGGCTGACGGCCGTTGTTCACCTCCGGAGGAGGGTGGCCGTGCGGTGTGCGGCCCGGCTGACGGCCGTTGTTCACCTCCGGAGGAGGGTGGCCGTGCGGTGGTCGGCCGGCTGACGGCCGTTGTTCACCTCCGGAGGAGGGTGGCCGTGCGGTGTGCGGCCCGGCTGACGGCCGTTCTTCACCTCCGGAGGAGGGTGGCCGTGCGGTGTGCGGCCCGGCTGACGGCCGTTCTTCACCTCCGGAGGAGGGTGGCCGTGCGGTGGTCGGCCGGCTGACGGCCGTTCTTCACCTCCGGAGGAGGGTGGCCGTGCGGTGTGCGGCCCGGCTGACGGCCGTTCTTCACCTCCGGAGGAGGGTGGCCGTGCGGTGGTCGGCCGGCTGACGGCCGTTGTTCACCTCCGGAGGAGGGTGGCCGTGCGGTGGTCGGCCGGCTGACGGCCGTTCTTCACCTCCGGAGGAGGGTGGCCGTGCGGTGGTCGGCCGGCTGACGGCCGTTCTTCACCTCCGGAGGAGGGTGGCCGTGCGGTGTGCGGCCGGCTGACGGCCGTTGTTCACCTCCGGAGGAGGGTGGCCGTGCGGTGGTCGGCCCGGCTGACGGCCGTTCTTCACCTCCGGAGGAGGGTGGCCGTGCGGTGGTCGGCCGGCTGACGGCCGTTCTTCACCTCCGGGAGGGTGGCCGTGCAGTGGTCGGCCGGCTGACGGCCGTTCTTCACCTCCGAGGAGGGTGGCCGTGCGGTGTGCGGCCCGGCTGACGGCCGTTGTTCACCTCCGAGGAGGGTGGCCGCGCGGTGTGCGGCCCGGCTGACGGCCGTTGTTCACCTCCGGAGGAGGGTGGCCGTGCGGTGGTCGGCCGGCTGACGGCCGTTCTTCACCTCCGGAGGAGGGTGGCCGTGCGGTGGTCGGCCGGCTGACGGCCGTTGTTCACCTCCGGAGGAGGGTGGCCGTGCGGTGGTCGGCCGGCTGACGGCCGTTGTTCACCTCCGGAGGAGGGTGGCCGTGCGGTGTGCGGCCCGGCTGACGGCCGTTGTTCACCTCCGGAGGAGGGTGGCCGTGCGGTGGTCGGCCGGCTGACGGCCGTTCTTCACCTCCGGAGGAGGGTGGCCGTGCGGTGGTCGGCCGGCTGACGGCCGTTGTTCACCTCCGGAGGAGGGTGGCCGTGCGGTGGTCGGCCGGCTGACGGCCGTTGTTCACCTCCGGAGGAGGGTGGCCGCGCGGTGTGCGGCCCGGCCAGCACAATGTGCCGTGACGCCCCTCCCCCGCTCCCCATCGCCTGCTGTGACGTCATCAGCCGGCGGCGGTGCCCTCCTGGGCGCAGGATCGATCCGACCGGTCGCCGTGTCTCCGGGCTGGCCCGGACCCGCACGGTGGGGGGGGGGGCGACCAACTGGCACCGGTCCTGGCACTGTACGCCATCGCTGTCACGTCACGTTGTCACGTTGCCCTGGCACTGTACGCCATCGCTGTCACGTCACGTTGTCACGTTGTCCTGACACTGTACGCCATCGCTGTCACGTCACGTTGTCACGTTGCCCTGGCACTGTACGCCATCGCTGTCACGTCACGTTGTCACGTTGTCCTGACACTGTACGCCATCGCTGTCACGTCACGTTGTCACGTTGTCCTGGCACTGTACGCCATCGCTGTCACGTCACGTTGTCACGTTGTCCTGACACTGTACGCCATCGCTTCACGTCACGTTGTCACGTTGTCCTGACACTGTACGCCATCGCTGTCACGTCACGTTGTCACGTTGTCCTGACACTGTACGCCATCGCTGTCACGTCACGTTGTCACGTTGTCCTGGCACTGTACGCCATCGCTGTCACGTCACGTTGTCACGTTGTCCTGGCACTGTACGCCATCGCTGTCACGTCACGTTGTCACGTTGCCCTGGCACTGTACGCCATCGCTGTCACGTCACGTTGTCACGTTGCCCTGGCACTGTACGCCATCGCTGTCACGTCACGTTGTCACGTTGCCCTGGCACTGTACGCCATCGCTGTCACGTCACGCTGTCACGTTGCCCTGGCAATGTACGCCATCGCTGTCACGTCACGTTGTCACGTTGCCCTGGCACTGTACGCCATCGCTTCACGTCACGTTGTCACGTTGCCCTGGCACTGTACGCCATCGCTGTCACGTCACGTTGTCACGTTGTCCTGGCACTGTACGCCATCGCTGTCACGTCACGTTGTCACGTTGCCCTGGCACTGTACGCCATCGCTTCACGTCACGTTGTCACGTTGTCCTGGCACTGTACGCCATCGCTGTCACGTTGCGGGATGTCGATCGCATCACGGAGCACGTGGCGCCACAGACTATGGGCTTGCCATGTTACGTGGTGATGCGCGTGTGCCCATAGGCAGATCGAGATCATCAGCTCTGAACAGGTACATCAAACCAAGGACACCATTATTCAAAGACAGTTGCGCCTTTCTGACCGGCAGACACTTCGGTTCGGGTTTCAGCCGCACCATCAATGCCTGTGTGCAAAATCGTTGTGTTGCTTTTCATCCGCTTAACCTTGAGTTTAATGTCTGAGAAAGAATATGAGGGGTACTTCACTGAGTAATTCGACAGTGCCCATGCCAATGGAATATAATTGAAGCAACTTAATCTACTCTGACCACCGAGAGTCCTCTGCTCTCAGAACGTCGACAGCCCCCTGTCCTGCGAGTGGCGTCCGCCCTGCTCTCAGAGCGGAGCCGTCCCCTGTCCTGCTAGTGGCGTCCGACCTGCCCTCAGAGCAGAGCCATCCCCTGTCCTGCTAGTGGCGTCCGCCCTGCCCTCAGAGCAGAGCCGTCCCCCGTCCTGCTAGTGGCGTCCGCCCTGCCCTCAGAGCAGAGCCGTCCCCTGTCCTGCTAGTGGCGGCTGCCATGTCCTCGGAGCGGAGTCGTCCCCTGTCCTGCTAGTGGCGGCTGCCATGTCCTCGGAGCGGAGCCGTCCCCTGTCCTGCTAGTGGCGGCTGCCATGTCCTCGGAGCGGAGCCGTCCCCTGTCCTGCTAGTGGCGGCTGCCATGTCCTCGGAGCGGAGCCGTCCCCTGTCCTGCTAGTGGCGGCTGACATGTCCTCGGAGCGGAGCCATCCCCTGTCCTGCTAGTGGCGGCTGCCATGTCCTCGGGCGGACCGTCCTCTTGCTAGTGGCGGCTGCCATGTCCTCGGAGCGGAGCCGTCCCCTGTCCTGCTAGTGGCGGCTGCCATGTCCTCGGAGCGGAGCCGTCCCCTGTCCTGCTAGTGGCGGCTGCCATGTCCTCGGAGCGGAGCCGTCCCCTGTCCTGCTAGTGGCGGCTGCCATGTCCTCGGAGCGGAGTCGTCCCCTGTCCTGCTAGTGGCGGCTGCCATGTCCTCGGAGCGGAGTCGTCCCCTGTCCTGCTAGTGGCGGCTGCCATGTCCTCGGAGCGCCTGCTGTGTTTTATCCCGCGTCCGTTCCGTGAAAACATCGGCGCTCTACGCCCATTTTTCGGAACATGTTTACACAGCGTCGGTTTGAGCAGATCTCTGATGTGCCGTGTGCCGGTCTTCTGAATGAGTTCCACTTGTCCTGGTTGGCGAGTGTGAGGAGGTGGGGGGTTCTGATGCCGTTCAGTTGCTCGCAGATGGTGAGGAATGTTGTCGCAGATAAACAGAGTTTTTTGTGTGTTGAGCCACTAGAGGCCTGGGTCTGGACCAGATTCGGTATTTCCACCACGCTGCCAGGCACCGCGATGTATCCTGTTTCGTAGAAACACCGCGGCAAGATGCCGAGGTATGTCCAGCGAGCCTGTACGGGCTGCCCGAAGGTCGGGGTGGGGCTGGGGGGGGCAGATATGAACATCTACCATAAATGTATCGGTGCCAGATTTTGAACGCGTTTCACGATACTTCAGAACCCGGCTACGGGATGTTATATTAATCACTCTTGTGAATTGTTTCAAACTAATACCGTTAGAAGCATGTACACTCCGAGAAGTCGAGAAACAGCATGGCTTGTGCCAAAGGTATGGCCGCTGTTGGAACCGATGCTTAGTTAAGATTAAGTTGGTGTTATTTTATTTCATTCATGTTGTTTTACTTCATATCAATTTTGTATTTTTATCGCCTAAGACTTCCATGATTGTTTCTCAAGCATATTATCACCAAGTGTGTCGGGCTTTCTCCTAGTGGTGTGCATGTCTACCGAGAATGGCTTCGAAGACGCGTGAATACGAACTCGCGAAACTAAAACCCTTAGACCCACTGGTGGATCCGCTGTCAGATCCGCTGCCAGGCCAGTTGTCAGATCTGCTGTCAGATCCCCGCCAGATCCGCTGTTGGACCCATGTCGGGCCTACTGCCAGATCTGCCGTCAGATCTGCTGTCAGACCCGCTGTCGGATCCATAGTCAGATCCGCTGTCAGACCCGCTGTCGGATCCCTGTCTGGCGTGCGTCAGATCTGCTGTCAGGTCAGCTGTCAGGTCTGCTGTTAGGTCCACTGTCGGATCCACAGTCAAATCCGCAGTCAGATCCGCTGTCGGACCCCTGTCGGACGTGCAGCCAGACCTGCTATCAGGTCCACTGTCGTATCCGCAGTCAGGTCCGCTGTCGGGCCCTGTCGGACGTGCAGCCAGACCTGCTGTCAGGTCCACTGTCGTATCCGCAGTCAGGTCCGCTGTCGGGCCCTGTCGGACGTGCAGCCAGACCTGCTGTCAGGACCACTGTCGTACCCGCAGTCAGGTCCACTGTCGGACCCCAGTCAGGTCCACTGTCGGACCCCTGTCGGACCCCTGTCGGATCCCTGTCGGACCCCAGTCAGGTCCACTGTCGGACCCTTGTCGGGCGCGCTGTCGGCCGGATGCTGACTCAACTACCACTCGGTCCGATAGCCGCGTGCTGAATTAGCGTGCCGGCTGGGCGGCCACGGCGGGAGGTGAGTCTTAGGTGAGGAATACCGCCGACCACCGCTCTAGTCCGGTATTGGTCCCTGCCCTGGTCAGGTATTGACCTCAGTTCTGACTCGATATTGGTCCCTGTCCTGATCAAGGTATTGGTCACGGCCATGGCCCGGCATTTGTTCCCGCCCTGACCAGGTATTGGTCACGGTCATGGCCCGGCCTGGTCATTGTTCCTGCCCTGGTCAGGTATGGTCACGGCCATGGCCCGGCAATGGCCCCTGTCCTGGTCAGCATTGGTCACGACATTGGTGCCCGACCATGCCCTGCTTGGCATTGATCCTCGACCTGATCAGGTATTGGTCACGGCCATAGCCTGACATTGGTCCCTGCTCTGGTCAGTTATTGGTCACGGCCATGACCTGGCATTGGTACCTGACCTGGTCAGGTATTGGTCACGGTCATGGCCCGGCATGGGTCCCTGCCAAGGTCAGGTATTTGTCACGTTCATGGCCCGACATTGGTCACTGCCAAGGTCAGGTACTGGTCACGGTTATGGCCCGGCAGTTCCTGCCCTGGGCAGGTACTGGTCACAACCATGGTTCTACATTGGCTCCTGCCCTGGTCAGGTATTGGTCACGGCCATGGCTCGGCATTGGTTCCTGCCCTGGGCAGGTACTGGTCACGGCCATGGCTCGGCATTGGTTCCTGCCCTGGTCAGGTGTTGGTCACGGTCATGGTCCGGCATTGGCCCAGACCCTGGTCAAGTCATGCACAGTCACAGTAGAACCAGCACAGCAAAGACAGCACAGCAGAACCAGCACAGCAAAACCAGCACCGTAGGACGTCGTGCGGTTTGCACAGCTCGGCAGGACTGACATGGACCTGGGTCGTTATTATTTTGGGGAGTTTGAGGGCACTTCGACCAAGGACTTATGAGAATCTAGCGCACATGCCCATTGACCATTGGTGTGGTGTAGCTTATTAGCTGTATCATTTATTGAACACGGACAAACGCAGATGGATTAGTCAGAAGAGGAATCTTGGGTTATTTGACGTCACACCCAGCTAGTTCACTAGCCGGTCAGCCAATGGATACTACACTACACCACCGCCATTAACCACTGCACCACCATTTCTACTACACCATCATTATCCCTACATCACTACATCACCAATACCACTACACCACCATTACCACCACACCACGACACCACCGTCTTTGACCACGACGCTACTACACCACCATTATCACTACACCACCATTGCCACCACACCACTACACCACCGCCATTGACACCACCATTACACCACTACATCACCGCTATTGACCAGTACACCAGCGCGGCTCGCAATGGAACAATGTCATACTTGAGCCGGCTGATTTTCAGATGACTTTGCCAACACAGAAAAACAAAGCATTCCCTCTGCCGGGGAATGCAAGTGGCAGTGTCCTTCATCGCGGAGGGACTAAGTCTGTCCCCGGGGATGTCTCACCTCCCCACCCCCTCCTTGCTTCGTTCTCGTGGGACGAACTATAACAGGATGCCAGAATGGCCCCAATTAGGTGTCAACAGCCTGCTGTTTCGCCTGCCGCGGCAGCGGCGACAACACGGCAGTCCAACACGACAGTCGACACGGCTAGTTGGCAAGATGGCGCTCGCCTGTAAAACACTATCTATCCATCTGTCTGTCTGTGTATCTATCTATCTATCTATGTATCTATCTCCTTATCAATATATATATATATATATATATATATATATATATATATATATATATATATATATATATATATATATATATATATATATATATATATTTCATATATATTGATATTGAATCAATTGATAGCGGCATCTGTTTCATGACATATTTTGGGGTCGGGCCCCTTTTATAAAAATCCTGGCTGCGCCCCTGCCATCATGTATGTTTGTTTTTTAGAAGGCTTCAAAATTGGGAGTTCCGTGATAGCTGTTTTGCTATACTGCATATAGGTCACGTGGAGATACAGGCTGGATACACTGCCGGTGTACTCTACGAATGTATGCATCACATCTGCACCTACGCTTGCCTGTGCGCAATACTGACGGATCATGGAGGACACCCACCCCGAACCTTTCACATCACAGAATTGCAATTTTATCGCTTGCTATCCATTTCGGAGGGTCTGTAAAAGTAAAATGTCAGTTGGATTCACTCCCTCCATCATGCAGTACCCATATGAGTAATTGATTGATTGATTATTTGGGCTTAAGGGCGCGCCGACTACTCGGTGATTTGGCGCCTATCCATATGAGTAATATAAGATGGAAAAAATGAAGCTAGATATCATCAGCGTCTAATTACTACAGTATGTGCCAAGCTCAGGTTAAGATCAGCATTGTTGACTTCTTTTAAACACGAATATTGCAAACCTAGCTGATCGCCTTCGATATCTAACAATGCCCGCTGCTGACTGTTCGTTTATGATCTGCCCCATTGCTTTTGGGTGATAAACTATCCTGCACGAGAAGCGCTTCATCGGTTTATTCGAACAACATTCGCATCGCAATCTTTTTTTTTAAACATTGCACCTCTTAGGGTAATTGGACTGCCATAACGTTACAATGGTTAAAGCAAGCATTTCGAGTGTTGCAGTGTCGTACATTTTGCATTCCACGAAATACAAAAACAAATTTTCAGCAAATACGTCATCATCGGTATGCACATGCTTTTTCTGCCTGGCCTGGCCAAAAAAACGCAAAATAGGCCTGGCCTATCTGACCGAGTGAGCCGCCTTGTGTTTGACGGATCTACGTGACAGAGGTAGCTGGTCGGTTGACAGACGTGACTGGTCAGCCAACAGACGTGGATAGAGTGGCTGGTCAGTTGAGGGAGGCGACTGGCCGGTTGACAGACGTGACTGGTGGAGCCAGATGGTGTGGAGCCAGATGGTGTGGTCAGTTGACTGACTGGGCTGTTCACTTGACATGCGTGAATGATGTGGCTGGTCAGTTCACAGGTGTGACTGGTCAGTTGACAGACGTGACTGGTCAGTTGACAGACGTGACTGGTCGGTGGACAGACGTGACTGGTCGGTGGACAGACGTGACTGGTCGGTGTACAGACGTGACTGGTCAGTTGACAGACGTGACTAGTCAGTTGACAGACGTGACTGGTCGGTTGACAGACGTGACTGGTCGGTGGACAGACGTGACTGACGGGGCTGGTCAGTTGACTGACGGGGCTGTTCACTTGACATGCGTGAATGATGTGGCTGGTCAGTTCACAGGTGTGACTGGTCAGTTGACAGACGTGACTGGTCAGTTGACAGACGTGACTGGTCGGTGGACAGACGTGACTGGTCGGTGGACAGACGTGACTGGTCGGTGGGCAGACGTGACTGGTCGGTGGACAGACGTGACTAGTCAGTTGACAGACGTGACTGGTCGGTGGACAGACGTGACTGGTCGGTGGACAGACGTGACTGGTCAGTTGACAGACGTGACTGGTCGGTGGACAGACGTGACTGGTCGGTGGACAGACGTGACTGGTCGGTGGACAGACGTGACTGGTCGGTGGACAGACGTGACTGGTCAGTTGACAGACGTGACTGGTCGGTGGACAGACGTGACTGGTCAGTTGACAGACGTGACTGGTCGGTTGACAGACGTGACTGGTCGGTGGACAGACGTGACTGGTCGGTGGACAGACGTGACTGGTCGGTGGGCAGACGTGACTGGTCGGTGGACAGACGTGACTAGTCAGTTGACAGACGTGACTGGTCGGTGGACAGACGTGACTGGTCGGTGGACAGACGTGACTGACGGGGCTGGTCAGTTGACTGACGGGGCTGTTCACTTGACATGCGTGAATGATGTGGCTGGTCAGTTCACAGGTGTGACTGGTCAGTTGACAGACGTGACTGGTCAGTTGACAGACGTGACTGGTCGGTGGACAGACGTGACTGGTCGGTGGACAGACGTGACTGGTCGGTGGGCAGACGTGACTGGTCGGTGGACAGACGTGACTAGTCAGTTGACAGACGTGACTGGTCGGTGGACAGACGTGACTGGTCGGTGGACAGACGTGACTGGTCGGTTGACAGACGTGACCGGTCGGTGGACAGACGTGACTGGTCGGTGGACAGACGTGACTGGTCGGTGGACAGACGTGACTGGTCGGTGGACAGACGTGACTGGTCAGTTGACAGACGTGACTGGTCGGTGGACAGACGTGACTGGTCAGTTGACAGACGTGACTGGTCGGTTGACAGACGTGACTGGTCGGTGGACAGACGTGACTGGTCAGTTGATATACGTGACTGGTCGGTGGACAGACGTGACTGGTCGGTCGACAGACGTGACTGGTCGGTGGACAGACGTGACTGGTCGGTGGACAGACGTGACTGGTCGGTGGACAGACGTGACTGGTCAGTTGACAGACGTGACTGGTCGGTGGACAGACGTGACTGGTCGGTGGACAGACGTGACTGGTCGGTGGACAGACGTGACTGGTCAGTTGACAGACGTGACTGGTCGGTGGACAGACGTGACTGGTCGGTGGACAGACGTGACTGGTCGGTGGACAGACGTGACTGGTCGGTGGACAGACGTGACTGGTCGGTGGACAGACGTGACTGGTCAGTTGACAGACGTGACTGGTCGGTGGACAGACGTGACTGGTCGGTGGGCCGACGTAGCTGGTCAGTTCGGACGTCCACACAGTGGAGCAGGCGGCTGTGCCGGTGCCGCGGCGCAGATCCGTCCACCAGGGACGCTCCTCACCGGCCCTGCCTCGTAATCAAGCCAACCTTTGTTTATAATTACCTTGGGCGGGGAGTACAGCCGCCCGTCTGGCTAGTGTCAGCAGCTGTCGCATGACCGGCGTCACCAGATCAGACACCGGCGGGCAGCGCCGGGCAGCGCCGGGTAGGCACCGGGCAGCGCCGGGTAGGCACCGGGCAGTGTCGGGTAGGCACCGGGCAGCGTCGGGCAGCGCCGCGCAGCGTCGGGTAGGCACCGGGCAGCGCCGGGTAGGCACCGGGCAGTGTCGGGTAGGCACCGGGCAGTGTCGGGCAGGCACCGGGCAGCGCCGGGCAGCGTCGGGTAGGCACCGGGCAGCGTCGGGTAGGCACCGGGCAGCGCCGGGTAGGAACCGGGCAGCGCCGGGCAGACACAGGGCAGTGCCGGGCAGCGCCAGGTAGGCGCTGATGGCCATACAGGTTGCACAGGCGGAGGCATGCAGGTTGACCTTTACTGCACGTACTTTCCACGGTCTCGTCTCTTTTGAATAATCTCACAGCGAGTAGATAGTATGTGCATCACAAGGCATGTCACAAATCCACCATGCCTTCACGTGGATACAAAACGTGACGCTAAAAACAGTCCAGTTCATGAAATAACACAGAATAACACAGAAATAACACATGAAATAACACAGAAGACGTCACGTGAACAGCGAGAACCCATTACAATTGTGAACTTCTCATCTCTTCTACTGGATTTGGAACCGGTATTCAAACTTTTGCCTTCCAATGCTTTCGGATTCGAACATGGGCCACCCACTTATCTTGATTGATGACGTCGCCAACTCTCACATTCAAAGTTACCAAAGTAGCCTGCAACACGGGGATTTTCTCCAAGATGTAGGAAGGGAGAGAGGGGAAGCGGAAGAAGCAGCCCCACTTTTCAGGCTGAGGTCGTCACCAACTTCTCTAGCTACTGCACATGTGCATTAAGCATGGCAATTGGTACTGATATTCGATTTCAGGTTGCATTTGAACCTAAACATTTGAACACCTCGCACACCTCTCCCCTACCCATGCCCCACCGGTGAACATTTACTGTTCCACGCTTAGATTCCCATGTAGTACTTCCGCCGAGCCTTCCCTTTCCTCCTCCCTGTGACTTAAAAATCGTTCCTGCCGCACTGTATTTGCCAACAACAAAATCACCATGTGATGAAATTGGGGGAGGGAACTAACTTCAGCGAAGAGCGCACTGGATCTCACTGGAGGGCTTCCATTATTGATTCTGGCATTAATTGTAGCGATTCAACAGAACCAAAGAGGGGTGGGGAAGAGTGGGCCCTCTGATGCTGCCAGGTGTCAACAAAAAGCGGCGTCAGTGGCTGCGGCGTCGCGATAAATGTCTGATAGCCTTCAATTATGGACGTTCATGGTATTTCGACCGGTGCAAATGGACGCAATGATAATTATCGCATACCACTTGCCTCTGCACGCACTCCTGGACGGGGAGCGCGCCGCCGGTAAGCACGCGAGGCGTGACGTTCATCCAGCTCGCAATGGCCGGACGGAGGGCCAAGGTAGCTGACGTGTGACAACATGTGACGACCACCGCCGGTGAATCACTGTCACATGCGGACAGTCACTCACAGTCTAAGTCGGTGACTCAGGACGCCGACGGTCCGTGGATGCTGGTGACTCAGGCCATCGACGGTCCGTGGATGCCGGTGACTCAGCCACCGACGGTCCGTGGATGCCGGTGATTCAGGCCACCGACGGACGGTCCGTGGATGCCGGTGACTCAGCCACCGACGGTCCGTGAATGCTGGTGACTCAGGCCACCGACGGACGGTCCGTGGATGCCGGTGACTCAGCCACCGACGGACGGTCCGTGGATGCTGGTGACTCAGGCCACCGACGGACGGTCCGTGGATGCCGGTGACTCAGCCACCGACGGTCCGTGAATGCTGGTGACTCAGGCCACCGACGGACGGTCCGTGGATGCCGGTGACTCAGCCACCGACGGACGGTCCGTGGATGCTGGTGACTCAGGCCACCGACGGACGGTCCGTGGATGCCGGTGACTCAGCCACCGACGGTCCGTGAATGCTGGTGACTCAGGCCACCGACGGACGGTCCGTGGATGCCGGTGACTCAGGCCACCGACGGTCCGTGAATGCAGCCGTGACGATGCGGAGTCCGTGGATCCAGGAATGCCAGGGGCCAGGCTACATTCGCAACGAGGATCGAGTGGCTGACGTCACGCATCTGCCATAAACAAGTATTGGGCAGCAGGTCAATCTCTTGTAGCTGGCTGGCAACCTGCTGAACTGATGCTATGTAATGTCAACTCACGATAGTTATCACTAACGACCAGACACGCAGCCATGCCCGCTGGCATTTTAACTGTATTTTGTATGTAGCCTAAAGTAGGTTAAAATCCAACTTCCACCAAAGGTTAATGATACAATAAGATGCTTAGGTGGTGTAAAGCGCAGCATGTCACGAAGCGTTGTGCGGCTGAGAAATCCTCCATTTTCGCGAAGACAGGCTGACGTAACTTCCAGTTATGGTGATAACTACGAGGGCAATGATGTAGAGGTGATAATTCGCGTGTTGTAGGGAGATAGGCTTCTTCGTTGCAACCCTCGGCTTAAGACGTGTCTGATGCATTTGTCCGCGTAAAGTCGAAGGCTCGCGACTTGTCCACCATATAGCCGATGGCCCGAGACTTGTCTGGCATACGGTCGTCGGTCCGGGACTTGTCCGCGGTAGGTCTGGGGGACTTGACTGGCGTACGGTCGTCGGCCCGGCGTTGTCCCCCGAGTGACCAACGCATCGAAATCGGTCCGGTATATAGGTAGTTTTGAATATTTCGAGACACCTCTCCTGTCTATCCGAACAAAAGTGTCCTCAGCGGTCTTGAACGACATCAGCCTTTGGAGGTAAGGGGAATATGGACTTCACACCAATAGTTAAAATACTAACTTATTGGTGGTGTAAGTCCAGCTGTTGGCAGTTCTTCAGCAATCAGAAGCAATCGAACACTACCAAAAGAGTAAACAAGGCACTTATTCCCACGACTTGTAAACGTACCTGCACATGTACCGTCTGTCGGAGACTGCGTGTGTTTGTGCCGGTGGCCGATCTCCGTGCTGTGCGGTGGCATGCCAGAGGCTGTAGTCGACCAGGCGGCCGCGCCGACGACCGAGATGCGGCCAGCACTTGCGTCATCTCTGCAAGGTGTACGCGCCTCTGCACGGCGACCAGTCGTCTCCTCTGAGAGGGTGGCTGGTGCCCCACCCCCCCACTCCCCACCCCCACCCCACACACGCTCTCCCGCACAACGCAGCTACGCCTCACCCAGTCCGCCAGCAGCATCCAGCAGTTGGTACGCTGAGTGCCGGGGATATCGGGGATACTTCCAGTGCCATGCCCCATGTCCCGTGTCTCGTGTCCCACATCCTGCGCCCACGTCATGCACCCCATGTCCTGTCCCCATGTTCCGAGTCTCACGCACGGTTACCTATGATCCATGGTTCGTGCTCCATGTCTCTTGACCCGTGTCTCGCTCCATTTATCTGGGACACGGTGTAATGGACTATGGTGAGGTGCCGGAAAGGCTGGTGTCTTCATTTGCCCGCCAGCCAGCGGCTGAGGTACATCCCCCTGCTCACCATAGCCCTGCTGCTGGATACTCGGATATCAAGCTGTGACAACAGTCTGGCTGTTATAGCGGCTGTCTGGCTATGTGTTGGTGGGATGTCTAACTGTTACGGCCGTCTGGTTGTTGTTGCAGTCCTCTGGCTATGTGTTGGTGGGATGTCTAACTGTTACGGCCGTCTGGTTGTTGTTGCAGTCCTCTGGCTATGTGTTGGTGGGATGTCTAACTGTTACGGCCGTCTGGTTGTTGTTGCAGTCCTCTGGCTATGTGTTGGTGGGATGTCTAACTGTTACGGCCGTTGGTTGTTGTTGCAGTCCTCTGGCTATGTGGTGGGGGGGATTTTAATTTTAAGGGGGGGGTGTTGTTGGGGTTTGTGGGGGGGGGAATTTGTGGGGGGGGGGGTACGGCCGTCTGGTTGTTGTTGCAGTCCTCTGGCTATGTGTTGGTGGGATGCATAACTGTTACGGCCGTCTGGCTGTTGTTGCGGCTGTCTTGCAGTGTGTTGGTGGGGTATCTAGGCGGCCGTCTGGTTTTTGTGGCGGCCATCAGGCTATTGCGACGGTTCTCTGGCTACGTGGTGGTGGTGGGCCCTGCTGTCGGTGGAAGACGTGGCTGTGGCGATCGGATGGTCTGGCTATTGTGGCGGCCATCTGGCTATTGTGGCGGCCATCTGGCTATTGTGGCGGCCATCTGGCTATTGTGGCGGCCATCTGGCTGTTGGGCAGCCGTCTGGCTATGTGGTGGTGGTTGGCCCGGCTGTCCGTGGAAGACGTGGTTGTGGCGGCCATCTGGTTATTGTGGCGGACATCTGGGTATTGTGGCGGCCATCTGGGTATTGTGGCGGCCATCTGGCTATTGTGACGGCAATTTGGGTATTGTGGCGGCCATCTGGGTACTGTGGCGGCCATCTGGCTACTGTGGCGGCCATCTGGCTATTGTGGCGGCCATCTGGGTATTGTGGCGGCCATCTGGCTACTGTGGCGGCCATCTGGCTATTGTGGCGGCCATCTGGCTATCGTGGCGGCTTTCTGGCTATGTGATGGTGGAAGGCCTTGCTGACAGTGGGCTGTTGGGCAGCCGTCTGGCTATGTGGTGGCGGTGGGCCCTGCTGTCAGTGGAAGACTTGGCTATGGCGGCAGCAGGTTTGTCTACGGCGGCAGTGGGCTGGTGATTGTGGCCGTGTTTCCTGTCCGCAGCGGTGCTGCCTAACCGCAGCGGTGCTGCCTTCAATTCTTCTACTCTCCTCCCCTGCCACCGCCTGTCTTATCTGGTCGAGGACGTCCTGTGTGGCAACGGGCGGTGGCCAGCCATCAGCTCCGGTTTCGGCTCCGGCTCCGGCTCCGGCCCCGGCCCCGGCCCCGGCTCCGGCTCTGGCTCTGGATCCGACTGCGGCTCCGGCTACGGCTCCGGCTACGGCTCCGGCTACGGCTCCGGCTCTGGCTCCGGCTCTGTCTCCGGCTCCGGTTCCGGCTCCGGCTCCGGCTCCGGCTCCGGCTCCGGCTCCGGCTCCGGCTCCGGCTCCGGCTCCGGCCCCGGCTCCGGCTCTGGCTCTGGCTCCGACTGCGGCTCCGACTCCGGCCCCGGCTCCGGCTCCGGCTCCGTGTGCGGCTCCGGCTCCTGTTCTAGTTCAGGCTCTGATTCATGCCCGGTCTGGCGCTCTGAAGCTAAGGTATGGCGGCGGCCGGGCTGCCGTTTGAATGTGGTCCGACAACCGTTCGAGTGAGGTTCTGCTCCGACTCGTTCGGCCCGCGTGGCCCACTCAGCATTGAATGCAATTTCAGACTGGGTGTGCTCTTTGTCATCTCAGAGCAATAAATTTGACCGGTGTTAGTTGTCTTTCGGTAACAAGAAAGAGATGGCAAGTACCCCGTATGTAAAAATGGCAAGCAAGCAAGCATCACTGGCAAGGAAGTTTGCGTTGAAAAAAAAAGATTTTTGAAGCGGCATGAACAATTTTCGGATACTTTCCAATGAAAATATCTAATAACATTTCCATGAAAGGGTTGGAACGTAAGGATCTTCAGAAAATTGTCAGAAAGTGGAATGTGTTTTTTTTAGAAGTCAGCTTGATGTGACAATTGATTGGAAACCGGTTGGCTGAGTAACCAATCTCAGCGCTGCATATGCTGTCATGGCAGCTCAATGCATATACGGTCCCTGAAATTGGCTCACTCACTTCGAAGCGTTAACAACACAAAATGTGCCTCACAAAGAATGCAATTTGTTTTGGTATATTTCACTATGTGTATATATAGAAGGTATTTCGGTTCATGGGTTGTATGCTCTGCAAGCGTTGTCTGTACTACCAGCTTGGATAATCTGATCGGTAATGTTGTACATCAGGTGGAAAACTCAAGGTACTTAAAATCCGGTCCCACCAACCCCACCAACTTCAAACCTGCCACGTCTATGTGTATGCAAGAAAGGGATCCACACACATTTTTAGTCTGTAGTAAACACAAAACTCATTTGGAATAGCGTAGAGCCAAAGGAAGCTGATCGCAAATAATTCGCTGACAGTTTTTTTTTAAAAAGTCGTAATGGATTTGGAACTGGGAAGTTCCCATTAGCAGTTCTTCAGTATTGCAGGAAGTTTCCGTAAACAATCCCCGATGATAGCAATTTCTCACTGTTTTGCACGCAAAATAGTGGTGTAAAGCTGTAATTTTATTAAGTTGATAGCGGAGGCGGATATTGAACTAGAAATGTTTTGTGGAA